>JBAMBE010000723.1:1625000-1655000 GCA_037043585.1 Drosophila mimica
GCATTTCATAAAATAATCATAAAAATCACTTCGCACGCAGCAAACGTTATCCAACTGAGTTCAGATTCGATCAAATGTGCAAGATATATATTTATATATATATATATAATATTGCGCATATGGATTTTGACATAAATCATAACAAATCACACACACAGCGTGAGAGAGAGAGAGAGAGAGAGACAGAAATAAAAGTCCAGAATCGAATGGGAAAAATCCATTAATTCGTTTGGCTTTTACCGCCAACGTCTGAAGTAACAGAGTCGCCACCCAACTCCCCCCTTGCAGTGGCATCTGCCTTTTCTGTGTCTCGTAGGAGCACACACACACACGCACGTGTATGGGTGTTAGCTGGGCTAAAAGCGAGAAGCGTGCAGACGCATAATGCGCAGATCAAACACATTTTACAGCTGCAGGCGCTGACAGCGAAAGCAAAAGCAAAAACGAAAGCGATAGCGAAAGCAAAAGGAAAAGCGTAAGCAGCAACAACAGCTAGTTTGGAATGTTGTAGTCGAGAGTGCTCGACTGGAAGATAACCGCGGGGCCAAAATTATATAAATAAATTGCTTCGAGTAAAGCTGTGCAAGTTCCAATTTCTGTAGCTATTATCCTCACTTATCAATCACATTGACAACAGAAATATATATAAATATATAGATATATATATATAGATATAAATAAATCGATAATAGATAGTTAGATAAAAATATAATAGATATGCTTGACTTGAATTCATGCATCTTTGTTTCTTTTTTAATTGTTATATTTTTATGCTCTTATCCAGATTCCTGATTAACTTAATAAATAGTAATTATAAATCATTAGAATATGTTTTAAAAATAAAACTAAGCTTGTTTGAAAATAAATAGAATTAACTTAATTTGTAATTACAATTTATGCTCTGCACTCAACTTTATATTTACTTTCACTTATATAAGTAAACATACATTGATTAAATAAACTCAAATAAGGCTTTAAGCTTATTTCAAATAGAATTGTTTACTTATTTCAAGAGTTATATGCTTGATTCAATGCCAGATGTTCAGAATATATATAGCACTATTAACGTATTTAATAAATCATAAATTGTGGATGAGCAAAAAAAGCTCGTTTTGATTTTTGGTTGTAATCTGTTAATGATTACATAAAATCTGTTTTCCTTTGCCCATTTGATGGCAAAAGGGTCTAAAAGGATATGGCCAACTAAAAGGTGGAGAGGAGTAAGCAAACTTAAAAGATAAAAGCCCAAACACGTCTGCAGTCGTTTAGGTGCGATGAACTTTAACCCCCCCTCACCCAAAATATGGCCAAAACAATCAGAGCATCTCATTTACGTGTTGGCCACACTAGGCCAACTGGTGGGCTTCTTGTCTGGCTGCTTCATGCCTCACACACGCAATGATGTGGCACGAAAGGTAGTCGCATTTAAATTAAATACGTGCCTGCCTCGAAAGATGCAAATCGTGTTTGTGCTCGTTGCAAATAGCTAGTTTCATGTCGCAATTTAATCAGCAGCAGCTTTGAATTTTCAGTTCACAACATCAATTGTTGCGACACACAAAAAAAAAAAAATAACCTGAATTGCTGCATGCCTTCAGGCGTCAACTATTTATATATATATATATATATATGTATATATATGTATATATATATGTATTTAGATGTGGCATATGACTTTATAGACTGCTACGTGTGGGAAGCGACAATAGGGCACCAGGAAGGTAGCTTGTGTGTGACAAGTACATGAACAGGACACCGATATTAACAACACACACACACACACAGATAGCTACAGAGTTATACAGATATAGGTGGTAGGGGAGGGGGTGGTGGGAGGGGGGATGCTTGCAAATAACTAAGTGAATAAACAGAGAACAACTTAGAAGGCTGTAACCGACTACGAGTTACCCTAAGCCCAACTATTAAATATATTCTAGTTTTATTTCTCACCCAAATGTAAGCATGCGTGGAAGTGCTTCCATTGCTAAGGGCCAGTACAGGTACTGAAATTAAAGGCACTGAAATTAAAGGAACTGAAATTAAAGGCACTGAAATTAAAGGTACTGAAATTAAAGGTACTAATAAAACGCAAACAAGAGCAAATGTTGCAGCCCAACTACTGCCAAATACTGTGATACCATAAGTAATACCAGCTGATAACAGGTGCCACAGAACAGGTTGGGTGTAGCCAAGAAAAACCGTTAAAAAAGAAATTACTTAAGAAGATTCCTGATTATCTATCTTCCAAGTTTGGTAACTGTAGCTCTTAAATTCCGGAATAAATAGGCTTTTGAGCATTTTTGGGGGTTAACTATAGTTCCTAAATTGCGTATGTGTGTGTGTGTGTGTGTGTGTGTGTGTGTGGGTGGGTGTATATCGTTGATAACGGAATAAATACACACACATATTTATGCTGGCTTCGATCATTAGGTATACAGAAAACGTATTCACCTGATGAGGTCAGAGACGTCTGCTTAATGACAAATTTATAATACTCTCTCCCTATTTGTCTCACTCTCTCTCTCTCTCTCTACGTCTCCCTCTCTCTCTATCTATCTCTCTCTCTATCTGCAAGGGTGTGATAACAAACAACTGAATAACTGAATGTAAACAAGGAACGACGAACGGCGAACGTGGAGCGGGGAACTGGGAACATCTGTCAGCTGAAAGAGTCGATGGACAGGTGGGCAGCAGCGAGTCTGTGTGTGTTTGTGTGTGTGTGTGTGTGAGTGTGTGTGTTTGTGTGTGTGTGTTACTAGCTTGCTGACGAGGCTTACTCTGTGTAAACGTCTGCCTGTGTCACTGTCCTGTTCCTGCCTGACTAATGTTTGCCCAGCACGCACTTGGCGGCTTTTTGGCTTACCGATGCGAGGAGCGCATTTGCCACTCCAACTCGATTGCAGTGTTTGGTTAAGCTACAGTGGACACACACAAACACGAACACACACCCAAACACACACACACACACACAATTTGCACTTGTTAGTTGTGCGCGGTTCTTCGAATTGAAATTGGAATTGAAATGGAAATCGAAATTCGAATTTGATATCCTTGTTTATTTAGCGGCACTTTTTATTTCTTATTTATTTCCCGTCGATCTGGCAACGCTGAATGTTGTATTTGCATATTTGGATCATGCTTCTGCTAAGCACTGTTCACTTATAACCTGGCTAAAACGCATAACAAGATTTGTGCAAAAGTATGCAAAATGCGGAAGGATAAAGTATATATATTCTTGATCACCACGTGGATTTTAACGACTATAAGAGCTAGAGAGATTAATATTTGGAATAAAAGTTATCGTATTTCCTGAGCAGATCAAGATTATTTTATTTTATCGATACATATCAATAAATAAATGTCACATTTTTAAAAGCACGCGTTTTCCATTATCATATAAAATTCCTTGATAAATGATTGCTCAACTGGACAACTTTAATCAACATGTTCAAAACATATATCACATATTAATCTCCTTACTAGCAGCTTACTTTTGGGTGTGCAAATTCAATTGAAAGTGACCAAAAGTGGGCAATAAGACTAGAATATATTTAGCAGTTGGGTACAGGGTATATCGTAGTCGTGCTCACTCCGATACAGCCATCTCACTTGTTTTGTGTTTTATACTTTTCTATATTTTTCAATTCATTTGGATTCTGTATGTGTGTGTGTGTGTGTGTGTGTGTGTGTGTGTGTGTGTGTGTGTGTGTGTGTGTGTGAAAGTGTGGGGATGTTTTCAGCGTATTTCTTGGATTTATCGACATCAGTCACTTTCAACAACAACAATTAATGATAACTGGCTGTTTATCTCTATATCTCCTATGCTCTCTCTCTCTCTCTCTCTCTGCCTTTCTCTATTTCTCTCTCCCTTTTTTCGTGCGTTTTACACACGTGCTCTGCGACAACAACAACAAAAACAATAATAACAAATCGGACTTCATGTTTGGCTCGTTTTGTTCATTTTTTATGAGAGCTATTTGTCATTTCCTCCACACACACACACACACACAGACACACACACACACACCCACACACACACACACAGATACACACGGGTACATAGATGATATACTAGAATATATGGGCGAGAGTCCGTCTTGCTTTTGTCCATCACTTAACATCCATCTCACTTTGCTCAGCCATTTTTCTTGTGGCTGCTTGTTATTGTTGTTGTTATTGTTGTTGTTGTTGTTGTTGTTGTTGTTATCCTTGTTGCTGCTGCTGCTGCTCTGCTTGTCTTTTCTTGTATTTTCCCGTCATTTTTCGTTTGATTTAATCATAATTCTGTCAGAGCACGTCAAAATGCCATCGCTCCCCCAACCCATCCCCTCACCATCCAAGCTTTCCCCCATGCTAACAAAAGAGAACTGAGAACACAGGACACAGGACACAGGACAATCGACGTTGAGTCAACATTGAACAAGTGTTTTCCGGAGCTGCTAATATTGTTCTTCTTATGCTGCCTGTCATTTGCCACACCCACTCCCCTCCCCGCCCACTCCTTCCACAGACCACTCTCTGCTTTGCTCTCTCAAATTGCATTATGTAACATTTTGATTCGATTTGATGCGATTCGATTCGATTCGATTCCATTCAATGCCAAATGTGAAATCCTTCAGAAACAAAGTGTTCTTTTTCAATAAATATTTATTATTTATATTTATATTTATATAAATAATAAATAAATATTTAAATAATTACACGTTATTTTAGACATCTTTTTACATTTATTTTCCATTTATACGCAGTAATTATGAGATCTTCAGATCTGTTTTGCTGTCCATTGAGAATTGGATGAAGGAGCAGGGCGTGGTCATGGAGGCGTAGAGCGTATATGAATATTAGATGAAATTAAAGATTAAGGAATCGATGTTTTTTCAAGTTTCCCCAATAACAAATACTCAAAATAACGTTTGTAAAATTGTCTCTAAATTGCATATGAAAGGAAAATTCCATTAATTCAATTAATTAAATTGATTCAATTGTTAGATAAATTATTCATCCTTATTTTCTTTTCTTCATTCATCTTCTATGTCCTCCTTATCCTGGTACTCAAGGAAACTTAAAACTGCTTTGATTTTGGTCTCCTAATTTTTGTATTTTTCATTCTGTTTTGTTCCAAATGCGGTTGGGATTTTCAAATAATTATTGCTGGAGTGCTACGTGTATGAGGGGGCTAAAAAATCGATAATCCCTAATCGATAATCCCAAATCGATAATCAATAATCGCAAATCGAAAAAAACACATATCTTCCACAATTTTAAGGCTATATTCATATATATATAATTCACTATAGCCTATATCTATCCCAACTTTAAAGACAAACTTGGACGGTAGATTACTAAGAATCTCCTATACAGATCTTTATTTCTTGGTACCAGATGGTATTACCACTAAGCAATCAATAAATAGAGGCGTCAAATCGACAAAAAAGTGCATCAGGTTTTCTTCAGAGCGACGCCTCGATATTTTTGAGTGCTTGATTTTCTTGGAAAATATGAAAATTGATTGCTTAGTGGTATTACTTATGATGTCAAATTAGTTTTATCGAATTTTCGAAATATTTTCAACGTTTTACATACATATGTATATGTATATATAATTATTATTAATTGTTTAGACATGCCAAATACAGACTATATTTATTTATTTATCTGGCAGGTATTGAAGATGTTCAGATGTGACGTCATCTTACGTTACTTTTTGGCCATGCTGCCAAATTAGGCAAAAACCACTCAAATTGCTAGATTTGTTTTTTATTCGAGTCGAGGTTTTATTAACTAGGCAATTGGCTGCTATTGTTGTTGTTGTTGTTGCTGTTGTTGCTGTTGTTGTTGCTGTAGTTGCACTGATCTCATCGACGCCCACTTAGAAGAGTAGTATTTCTTTGAGTTGCAGTTGGTGGCTGCCACAGTTGCCGCTGCACAGACTAAACAGCCTTCACCTTGGCCGTCTGCAGCTGCTGCTGGGACTTAACTGAAAGTTGATCGAGTTAGCGAGTTGCACTACTTTTTTGGCCAGCTACTTGCAGCGCTGCAGCTACTGCGCTTACCTGTGATCAGCACATCTGCGTCGCTGCTGCTGCTGCTGCTGTTATTGTTGCCGTCTCGCTCCAGCAGCTGCTTGCGCAACTTTCGCAAATAGGCAGCTTTGTAGGCATCGCTCGGTTTGCCGCCTAATCCGTAGCTCACCTCGAGCACCGTCAGCGGAATGACGGTCGAGGACACAGCCACCAGATCTGCAAGTCAATCAGAGCATACACACATACATATGTATATATACATATATATATATATATATATATATATAACATTTTAGTCTGTCACTCACCCGCCTCGTATTTCTCGTCCGGATTGCGCTTGTAGAGCATGGGCGAGGGCACTGCGTTGGCCAGGCTCACAGACAGAGTCACAATCAGAGCCACAAGCATCAGCAGCTTCCAAGCCGGCATCGTTGTCATCGTCATCTTACCAATTTGTCGTCGTCTTGACAATTTCGTTGAGGTCTGCGGCGTCAAAGAGCTGCTCGTTCACTGAATGCGAATGTGCGGCTTTCGATACAATTTCGCTTTTATTTTTGCACGTGGGCGCTAACGGCCTTCGAGCTGACACCTGTTTTTGAGTACAGTGGAGACCCGCTATGTGCAGTGAAAATAATAATAATTGTTAAATAATGGCAAAATAAGTGCTAATAGCTTGTGATTTGAATTTGATTTATTTTAGTACATTTTCTGGGGCAAGCTATCGAGGTACGACTGTATTTATATTTTACATTCAGTTGCAGCTGAAATTTAAATTCAAAATAGGGGCTCGTTTCACAGCAGGCACCTTTTGTTCGGTCCGCGCAAAATGAGGCACACCCACACAGTGCTGTAAAATGGCAAATTCTGTGCTCACGCACAGCTGACTGTCAGAGATGCACACAAAACTATCGCTACTATCGACACGTAATATGGTCACACTCAGCGCATTACAGAGTCGCAGGCACATCGGATTGGTAGTCGACGAGCCACCACAATCAATCGGTAATTGGCAGTGTTTTGTTTTTTAATGCACGTTCAATGAAAAATAATTCGCCATCATCAATTGCAAATGGAACGGTGACATAAATAAGTTGCACAAACTGAAACGCGCTTGAATTCGACGGAGACTCGCGCAACACAGTAGAATAGTGTAGAGAACGCAACAGCAGCAGCAGCAGCAGTAGTAGGAAAACAAAAAGCATGAGCTGAAACTGGACAAACAAACACATTGAAAAGATTATTTCAAGGCAACGCTGCGCAACGCAGGGGAAAGAAACTTCAAGCAAGGTGACGAAGAACAGACAATAAGCAAGGCGCAACCAACAAATTGCAACCACGTGTATATATAATTATATCATATATATATATACACATTTACATACATATATATATATATATATATGCATATGAATGCTAACTGGCTTAAAGGAATAATACGAAGATCAAATGCAACTGTAACAAAAAACTCAAAACATTACAGCAATAATAACAGAGCAGCATTCTCATTCCCCCACCCCACAAAACCATACTTGACTGCAAACAAATAACAGCAACAACAACAGAAGCGTCCCCAGCATCATTATCATCAATAGCAGCAGCAGCAGCAACAGCAGCAGTAACCGCAACAGAGGCTGTAATTGCAACAGCAACAAACAACAAACTACAAAATCAACAAATATGAGCACAGTGTTTATAAACTCACGCAAGAGCCCCAATTTGCTAAAGAAACAGGGCACAGACCAATGGGTCAAGCTGAATGTGGGTGGCACCTACTTTTTAACCACCAAAACGACGCTTTCCCGTGACCCCAATTCGTTTCTTTCGCGTCTTATACAAGAGGATTGTGATTTGATATCAGATCGGGTGAGTTTTACCACATATAAACATACATCCGTACATTCGTACAGTAATTTAGTACTCGATACTCGTGGCATGCCCAATGCAAGCATTGTATTTATAGCGGCCATTGCGCTCTTGTAGCTACCAGCTATAATTATAGTCATAAACACCCAATACCAAAAATTCGTAAGCACACACACCCACACCCACACACACGCACACACAAGCAAGCAAGCATAGCAATGCAGGTCATTCTGCAAACAAGTAGCTGAAGCAGCAGTAGCCGTCGCAGTCAGTACTGTACACCTCCCCCCCCCCCCCTCCCACCCGTCTTCCATAACAGCAAAGCTGCAGATATAGCTTTGACGTCGGCGTTGGCGTCGCTGTGGGCTGCACAGGCTGCGTTGCACTAGTTTGGAATCTATGCACCCATACATTTCAGCTGGATATGTGTCAATGGCTGAGTATGTGTGTGTGTGTGAGCTCTTTGGTCACTGGAAATCAGAACACGGTGCAAAATGCTAATAATTCCAATAGGTAAATTATTATGACATCTGCAAAACATACTTCACAACAAATGCCAATAAATAAATATACATTCAATAAATAAATATACATTCAATAAATAAATATACATTGTATATATTATAAATATTTAACACAAATTGTACACGAAAAGTGTTTTCGAAAATAAAAGCAATCGTTTAGCATTTTTCCAGTCATAAAATTTCCATAATAAATATGTATGTATGTAGGTGCTCAAACACACACACTTATGGGATTATTGCACGATTTTGTAAACAAAACAACAAACCAAATACGATATGCCCAAATACCGCTATCTCTGGCAATTCCTTGTTCGCTTTGCTTTAACTTTTCGCTGCAAATAAAATAGTTTCAATCAAAAGTTTTCATGCTTCTTCCTCTTCCTTGTCTTGCTTTTGGTTTTGTATAAAAATGTTTGATTGTTTTTCTAGCTGTGCGCGCTCGTTTTTATTATTGATTAAATTTTTTGATGCAAGCCAAAACGAACAACATCCCTATCTCTCCCCCTCCCCTCCCCTCCTACGCTTAAAGCTCAAAACACGCCAATTAAAGCACCCCACACAAGTGTATATGACACACACGAGTGTGTGTGTGTGTGTGTATTTGTGGGTAAATGAATATTTACCTAGATGAACGGCAGGAAGGGGTTGGGGGTGGCAAAACTATGGATAGATTCTTTGTTTTTTGATGCTTAAATTGTTTAAAGCCCGAAAGAAAACACGAATAAAACAAAACCGAAGCAACCACAAAAGCCAAAAAAACACGCACACACACATGACATATGCACAAAGAACACAATGGGAAATGACATTTACTGCATGCAGAAGAAAGAGACCGAAAGACGGACAGAGAGACAGAAAGCTGACTGGCACACAAGTGGCTCAACTGTTTATATATATACATGTATATATATATTGTGTGTTTGTGTGTGTGATGCACATTTGCCATGCATGAGCCATCAAATCAAGAAGAGATTGTCTGCCATGCAATCGTTTGCCTGTCTGCCATAAAACTGACACATATCCAATAAGAATGCGAATTTGTATGCCTAATTGGATTTTGCTAGTTGTGGCATGCATTTATTCAATTATTTATTGCATTATTTCAGGACGAGACGGGCGCATATTTAATTGATCGAGATCCAAAGTACTTTGCGCCGGTGCTGAACTATTTGCGGCACGGCAAACTCGTTCTAGACGGCGTCTCGGAGGAAGGGGTGCTGGAGGAGGCCGAGTTCTACAATGTGACGCAGCTGATCGCCTTGGTCAAGGAGTGCATCAGCCACAGAGATCAGGTAAAAAGAACGCCACTCCAGTTTATTCTACCACTAATCTATCTTCTTTTCCGTTCTCCGTTCTCCATTCTTAAACAAAAGCAGAAGCAAAAACATGCGGACAAAAAGCGCGTTTATCGCTTGCTGCAGTGTCGCGAACAGGAACTCACCCAGGTAATGTCCATGTGCCGCAAATGCATGACAATTGTCTGCTTGCTGTGATGATGGTGATGATGTTGCTGACATGCTTTGTCTATTTTGCAGATGATCTCAACATTGTCGGATGGCTGGCGTTTCGAGCAGCTGATTAGCGTCGGCATGCAATACTCGAATTACGTTCCGTTCGAGAACAACGAGTTCCTCTGTGTCGTCTCCAAGGAGTGCGGCTCGACAGTCGGTCGCGAGCTGGAGCTGAACGATCGCGCCAAGGTGTTGCAGCAGAAAGGATCGCGAATGTAAGCACAAAAAGAAGAGCATCAGCAATGCGAATCCTCTATCTCTCTCTCTCTCTCCCACACACATTCTTTCCATCTATTTGTCAGTCTGTCTCTCGCTTACACCCACACACACAAACACACACTTTTCCAGTCGACTAATGTCAACTAATACGTATGTTATTATTGACGTATGTATGTGTGACTTATTTAATTGTGCACTTGTGATGTGAGGTGTGGACACAGTGGCGGGAGAGGGGAGTGGTGATTTGCACACCAAATCAGGCCATTTGGCATGTGACATTGTTGCCCCTAATTACAAAGTCATTAATAGCTGATAAGCTGATAGGTCGGCTATTTTTTGCTATCTATTTCCGCTCAACGCATTTCAAATTGACAAAAACAAAATAAACGTTGCCAATTTATGTGTGGCTGCCAGCATCAATGTCCCCACCGAAACAACAAAAACAAATTGGCCATAAAATCCACATCAACAATGCAAAGCAAAAAAAAAAAAAACTAGGCATAGGAATATCTAACATGCAAGACAAGGAGAACAACAGCAACAACAACAACAACTTTGTCAATTAGTCCAATATTCAATATGAGTAGTTGTAAGCGATTCAAAATGTTAACGGTTAACTGCTTATGCTCTCTTTTATACATGTATGCATGTGTATGTGTGCATGCACAAAGCACAGCTTAATGTAAAATGTGTATGCTCTGCTATAAAGCTCCGCTTAATGCTAACTGCTTATGCACTCTGCTATACATGCATATGTGGGTGTGTGAGTGCATGTTAAAGCACTTTTAAATGATACACTGTTAAATCGTAGCACATTTCATGGACGCAAAACTTTAATAAACTAATGTGTAAAGAATATGACTGTTAACCAACCAAACCGCTAAACCAGCATTTATATGCATAGCAGCATTTATGAATGTGTGTCTTACATGCACACTCACACACACACACATATATGTACATACATATTTGTAACTTTTATGCTTATACCTTTGTATGTTTATCCTCGCACACACACACACACACACACACTAAATAGTTATTAAATATATGTGTGTATGTTTTAGTTAGCCTTGCTTTTCTCTTTTGCTTTGCTCACTCACTCTAGCTCTCTTTCTCTCTGTCTCTGTCTCACTTTCTGTTTCTTTCTGTCTAATTGCAGTCTTGGAATTTAAAATGCTTTCACTTAGAGCGCGTGAACCAAACACCCCCAACCAAAAAAGTAATTCCCATCATCAAACACCAAGTTCAAAGAAAACAACAAGAACAATTAACACAACAGTCAAGCACAACATGCATAACAAGTAATTCAACAACAACAATAACATTTGAGATCCTTTTCCCAAAGGTTCTGCTGCTGTCAATTGGAATTGAGGCAAGCGCTCAATCAGTCAGACTGTCAGTCTATCAATATACACATAAATGTTAATCACATCAATTTGGTAGCCAGCAAGCATTAACCCTTATGTAAGTTTTTCACATCGCAATTTAAAACTTTTTTTTTATATATACATATATTTGTTTGCATTATTTTGAAAGGGGTAGACAAATACTTTAATTATTAAATCAAATTTTAAGTTGAAAATACTTTTTTTCGCTATTTTTAATTTTTGATGAGTGTGTGTGTGTGTGTGATGATATTCTCAAGGCTTAGTGAAATTTCAAGGAATCTAACTCGCAAATACAAATATCTATCTCTATCGATCGATAGAGGGCGTTCTACAACCCAACCACACTCAACAGCAGATGTCGCTATTTCTTGATGCGCTTCCCTTTTGCCTTCCTTCCGCACTTGAAGTGTGCGTTAATACGCTAAATAGTTGAAACGTCAAAAAAGATACATAAGTAGGGTGTGGTGTTTGGGTGTGTGTGTGTTGGATTCCTTCTTGCTGTACATCGTAAAGCAAAGCACAAAAACCACAGCCAAAACATGCTTAGTCTGAAGATATATTTATCTGTGTGTGTGTTTTGCACCAAACCAGCTGAATGAAATACATATGTTTGTGATTTTGATACAAGATGCTGAGCAATAACAGAAGAAGAAAAATATCAACAATGAGAAGAAGAAGTAGCCAAACACTTTTCAACGCACACAGATTGGAAGCGAATTATGAAATAGAACAGATTAAAAGATAGCATATAGCAAACAAAATAAGTAGAAGAAGAAACACCAACAAAAAAAAAACAACAACAAGAACTTAAGGATAAAAACTAAAGTAACGTGTACTTTTAGATGTTTAGCGGTTTTCAGTGGGTTTACTATATACACAACAGTAGTGTTGGTTAACGAAGAACGATGAAGACACTGATAAAAAAACGAAAAGAGAGCTCATTTATTGTAGAGATTTCTAAACGCACACACTTATAGTATATATAAATGGTAGATGTTAAAAAGGAAATGAAATAACGACAAAACCAAAAAACAAAAACACAATAAAAATAATTACATGTGTATTAGACTTGGAAGCAGCAGAAACATATAGTACAGTGAA
Organism: Drosophila mimica; assembly: GCA_037043585.1. Taxonomy (NCBI): domain Eukaryota; kingdom Metazoa; phylum Arthropoda; class Insecta; order Diptera; family Drosophilidae; genus Drosophila; species Drosophila mimica. Next base: position 1,637,633 of record JBAMBE010000723.1, read on the forward strand.
AATCATTTGCTTTTAAATGTATTTCCAAATTGTTGGACTCAATGAATAACGTGAAATTCGCAACAGGTTCGCTCTTCATTGATAATCAATTGTTTTCTTTTTCGATTTTAAATTGACTATCAGGATATTGATATACATATATATGGAATGAATATACATATAAACGGAATGAGAATGTGTGTGCTATGATCCTGGTATTATGATAATACTAATAATAATAATAATTGTAATTGTAATTGTAATAATAATAGAAGCTGGCCATTATTATTATATTAGCTGCCTGCGCTGAAACACAATTAGAGAGAAAGAGAAAGGGAGAGAGAGTGAGCTTTGGCATTTTGTCTATTGATTGTTGCGACGACGACGCTGATTGGTGTGTTCATCATTTATGTTTAAGCTGTGTTTAAGCTGCATTTACATGGACACACACACACGCACACACTCACACTCCCACGCACAGACACACGTACATAAATACATTATAGACACATTTAAAGTTAAATCGATCGTGTGAGCTTGTGTGTGTGTGTATGTGTGTGTGTTGAGCGCCCGGTTTGCATTACAACCTTGAGCTTTATTTAACTAGCATTATTGCTTATTGCTAAAGCAAAAACAAATAAACAAAAACAAAAAACATTTTGAATCACGACTGAATATTTATGTGAACTTGCACAAAAACAAAAACAAAATAAATACAAAAATAAAAACTCAAAACAAGAACAAAAAAAAAAGATAAAAAATAAAATGCGGCGAAGTTTGCTAGTTAAACGCATTATTAATTAATTCTTATATGTATGTATGTATATAATTTTAAACTAGTAAACTAATTTATACACAAGAAATCGAGGAAGTCAAATGGAAATTGAGGAAGTCGAAACGTCGCCAACCAATTCGTAATCATTTTTTGTAACCATTTTGAGTAACTCCATTGTTCGATGTGCATCTAAATGCTAAGTAGAATAATGCTTACAATTATTTCGTAGCCTAAGCTGAAGCCCGACTCGAGCCTGGAACACAACTTTACAGTTAGCTTGTAACTATACCGAAAACAAAACTGTTTGCTTTGTTTTGTGAAATACGACAAACACAAGCACAAAGCAAAAGAGCAAAGCAAACGCACAAGCAATGCAAAATCAAACTCACACTAATGCAATATGAGCCTTAGCTTTTAGCAGCAGACTCACCATACATACACACACACACACACACACACATACATACATGCAGACAATTGCGGACGTTTGCAATAAGCCTATGCATATGTAGCGAGTGCGTCGCACAAGAAGAAGCAGTAGCGAAAGATGAAGAAACAGAAGATAGACTAGGCCTGTGCATATGTATGTATGTGCATCAGTGCGTCGAAGAAGAAAAGGAGAACGAAGAAGAAAATGTAGCGAAAGCTAAAGAAGCACGAACGAGGAGAAGTATAAGAAGAAGCAGCAGGCAAAGCATACAACATAATTATTAGAATAGCCCACGTGTGTTAACCTTGTGTACTCATGCTTATGGAGAGTGGAGAGCGTGGAGAGAGTTAATTGATCAATTTTCAATCGGTTGCAGTCGTCTCAGCCGTCACAGCCGACATGTGTACATTCTCACATACATATGCAAGTACATCTAATAATAACTACCCACAATACCTACAATACTTATACAACACTTGTATCCAAATGTAAATGTAACTGTAACTCTAACTGTAACTGTAAATGTAACTGTAAATGTAATGTAAGACGACACAGTTTGTCACAAACCCAAATACATACATACATATATACAAACATACAAACATACGTGTATAATCAACCGAAATGTGAAGGCTTTGGCTCACAGAAATAATATTTCAATAATTGAATTAAAAATCCCTTTTCTAAAAAATAAATTCTAAGGAATGAAAATACGTTTTTTATTTTACTACTTAAGATCGCGTTTGTTTATTCAACTTCTTGTATCTTGATTGTCTGTAACTACGTGGGAACAAATGATGGAAAACTCTCGTATAATAGACAAATCAGACGTAGCTCTTTCAGAATCATCAACTTCGACGACATTGTCTTATCCGATCGTCTGCTTCTTTCTACTCGCTCAATTGGCTAAAGCTGCAAAACGAATTGGAAAAGCTTGTGGAAACTTTGGAAAGTTATTCGGGTTGGAAGTATTGGTAAACATTTTGTACTGGACTGGCTTTTCCTGCTCGCTTTTGATGAAGCTTCAAGTCCTTGCGACAAAGTTTCCAGCGCAACTTGACACAGCCAAAAGCTTGCCACATCAAGCTTAAAACTCTTCTCTGAATACGCAGCTTTCGCGTTGAGCTTTTTCTGCAAGCAAATTCGAAGTTTCAAACCTTTCGAGCTTTTGTCGACAAAAATCTAAGTTGGTGAAATGCTTTAAGCTGAAATAGTCCGTCAGACAATTATTTTACATAAATTTATATAATATATAAATATTTATTTATTCCCAATCTGTAGTTGTTTTTTGTAACTTTGGAAAAATGGACAGATTTATGAACAAAATGCCCTCGTGCTTAAAATGTTGAAAAATAGGTAAGTTCTGGGAAAATTGATGGTGGTTTGCTGTCTTAAAAAAATGTACTTGCAAAAATCGTTTGAGTCTTACCCAAATTATGACTCTTTGATTATATGAAAAGTTAGTTCAAGGGATCTGTGTACCTGGCCAGGTGTGCTTAAATTGATGTTGCTATATTTTGAGAATTCGGAATTCAAACTGATAAGTCCACAATTTTTTTACTTATGTTCCTACCCAAAATCACGTTTTCAACTTGTAATGTACGATTGATCTAGAGGCCAAACTATGATTAAAGCGCCCTTGCTTTTGAAAATGCGTTGAGTTTTGATAAATTTATGGCGTTTTGAAGGTTCGACCTATGCCAATATGCCGATTTTCGGACTATAATTTTGCCCAAATGCCGACTTCGGCCTTAGAAAACTTAAATGCGCATATATTCCATACTTTTTACGCTTAAGTCACCAAATGTTGAAAGTATGTTACTGGTATATCCCCTAAGAGATCGTTAAAAAATTGGATGGCCACGCCCACTCCGCCCACCTAAACCGATACACCTGTTGTTGTAAATCGATAAGACCACGCAAATTTAAAGCTTAAGCACCAAAATGTGAAAGGTATGTTGCAAGTAACACCTTTCAAAAATGTGGAAAACAAATTTTGGCCCCCAAAAACCGATAAACCGATAAACTACAGTTAGCAAACTTAGAAGGAAGATTATTAGGAACCTTCTCTTTAATTTTTTTCAACCACTCCCGCCCCCAAAATCTCGAAAAGCTCATATCTTTCGTAATTTAAGAGCTACAGTTGCCAAACTTTGAAGAAAGGTTACTATCTTATATCCACCTCAACCTAAAAGGCAAACTTGGACAGTATTTCTTGGCTGCACACAAATTATGGTATCATAGTATTTCGCTATCGGTTACGTACGACTGCAACGTTCTCTCTTGTTTTTTTTTTGTTTTTATCGATTTATCGATTATCGTTTGGAAATTGAATGTGAAACTGAAGTCAACATATTTTTTAAGTTCAAAATGGTATACGAGGAATCATTTACTTTCCAAACTTGAAAATAGCTTTACAATCCTCTGAGATCCGATGGATGAGGTTGGAACGACTCGATGGTTGATCATTGAGGGGTAAGTAGAATAATTCATTCGCAATGTATACATTTTAATTATACTCTTTTATAAACTAAATTCGTTGAAATTCAACGGTTTTTAAAACCAACTGGGTGAAAACAATCAAATATCAAGTCGAGCATCGATATTCGATTCCATTCCCGTTATCTTCTTTTTTGGCTCTGCCACATTTATCGACTAAAGGTGCAGGGCGGAAAGTGCGGATTGGGTGTGGGGTGGGGAGCTTGGGAGCTTGGGGCATATTGATTAGAATTTTGCGTCAGTTGCGAACTTATGCAAAGTAAAAAGAAATGTTCAGTTGCGTGTGAGGCACACAAACACAGCTCATGAGATATTCATAGGCAAATTGCACACGGCACCGCTTCAACAGCTTCTCTCTGCTCATGTGTGTGTGACTCAATGTGTGTGTGTGTGTGTGTGTGTGTGTGCGTGTGTGTGTGTGTGTGCCCAGGACACTTTTAGATCTGCACTCGCACACTAAACAATTGCCTCAGCTTCAGCTGCAGCCCTTCCCCTACCCTCAACCATAGCTTCAATGCGCTTAACGAGACTGCGACGGTGACGGCGACTGCGACTGTGACTGCGACGGCGACTGCGACGGCGACTGCGACAGCGACAATGACTGAGGCAGCGACGTTTTTAGCACGTTCGAAATGTTATTTCATATTGTATATTTGGCAAGCAGATTCATGCACGCATATCGATATGGCAACATTAAAATTTAACTGCGAACTGCGAACTGCGCCAGCAACCCCAACGCAAAATCATCCACACCCCCATTTGGGGGAAGGGGGTGGGGGGTGGGGGTGGGGGCAGCGCTTACCACCACTAAAACGCAGGCCATTGCCAAAACACGTGCACATTTATATTTATTCTAAACAAAGGAATAAAAACTTGTGTCGCCGCGCACATGAGACCTAAAACCGAGACCGGCCACTGACAGCTCCAGGGCCAGGCCCAGGCCAGGACTCAGGACTCAGTACCCAGGACCGAGGACCCAGGAGAGGGAGCAGTGGAGGGAAAGGGACCATCGTCACACATAAACGACAACAAAGTTTTCTTTTATTTATATACCCTTGCGGGGGGCACTTTGGTTGCGTCACCAAATGTGCACCAGAAATGATGTTGCCACAAACTAGTCTCCACGTATTTTATTTATTTTGTTCATTTTCTGTTATTTAAAAAATAAAAGATACGACTTTCTTTTAATTAAGAAACAAAAAAAAACTTGGAATTCATTTTTTCGTTTAAGAAATATAAAATTTGACTTTTTATCTATTTTGTTTTATTTAATAAATATAAAATATAACATATTTTTTTATCAATTATTTATAAAATTTATTCGAAATTACATATTTAATTATTAGTCCTGCCACAAAAAATTTAATTTTGATTACTTTCTTCGTCAGACAAGCCAGATGTCTTCCAGGTGGCTATAACCGCAATAGATTTAAGCAAGTATTATTCATAGGAAAGAACAGACTTGGAACCGGTCCCAGAAAATCACATGGCAGACTAAGGATTCATCTTGCTAAACTAGGTGAACTCAGCCGATTTTGTGGTAATGGTGAAGAAACCTTTAAAGCAGATCATAGCAGAATATATCACCTCAGCCAGGAACAGATGTCGAATCCTGGGGAAACATGTTTTAAGCTCGCCGCATATAGAGCAAAAGTCACTCAATAATAATAATATTAATAATAATATAATAATAATAATAATAATAAGTCTTAGTTTTCACTTTCTTTCATATTTTTTTTTTGCCTTGAATTATTTAACTTGAGTTGATGAATCAAATATTCTTAGGAAATTTCGGCTTAATTATTTGACAAACTTAAAATATAAATCGACGTTAATTCAAACTAGTCTCTTAGTGGTTTCGTTAAATTATATATTAGATAAAAATTTAAAAATTTGTACTTTATTTTGTCTTAAGTAAAAACTCAAAATTCTACTGTTAAACTTGAGTTATTTAATGAACAACAGGATTTACCGACTTTAATTTTTTATTTATTATTATTTAAGCCGTACATGAGAATATTTAGATTAATTTAATCGAGGGTGCTGCAACTATATATATATATATATATATTTAATTTTATTTTATTTTATTTTTTATATATATTTTACATTTGCTGTGTGCATAGGCAAGGGTATTTCATTTGCTGTAAGACGCAAATAACCGTTTCCGTTTCCGTCTCCATTTCGATTATATAATTTTATTTTTTATTTAAACAGACCAAGTCCAAGTCGCGAAAAACGCGTGTTTTTCTTTTTTGTTTTGGTTTTTGTTTTTGTTTTTGCCGTTAAGGACATTAGTGCGCTTGGCTTTTATTTCAAGGTTTTTCTTTTTCGGTCCATAGCTGTAACTATAGCCGAGCTATAGCTATAGCTATAGCAGTAACTGTAACTGTAACTGTAACTGTAACTGTAGCTAAAGTTGTAGCTGATGTGGATGTGGATGCGGATGCTGCTCTAACACCGGTCAGGACCTTGGGGAGTGCTCGTAAAGCGCAGCACGCAACGAGCATAAGCGAAATTTCATTGGTTTTTATGGTAACGATGCTGACTTGGTGACTGCCACCTTACAACACACACACACACACACACACACACACATAAATAAAAATATATATATATATATTTATATATATAAATGGGAAAACATTTCGCATTCGCAGTGAGTTTTACTGGAGAAGCTTTCACTTTTCGCGCCCGCTAACAAGCGTCGCCAGATTGAAGACTTGCCCCGTTTGGGGTTGCAGTTGCATCGATGCCACTTCAGTCTCTCCGTTCCAAGTCATATTTGCACCTTCAACTGTGCAACAGCGACATTGGCATTGACTCAGACTCGGACTCAGACTCAGACTCCGACTGTGACTCCGACTCCGACTCCTGCTCTGACTTTGAGTCTTGTCTGCCACACAACCCTGCTGCGTTGCCTGTACGTGGTACGCCTGCCGTTCGTCCTTCAACCCCACAAACAACCCCAAAAAGTGCAAGATGTAAAATTGCACCACCAACGCACCCACACACACACATACACACAGGCACACACACACAGGCACACACACATAGTCGATACACACCCACTTTAACTTTTGAATAGTGCAAAAAGTGCACTCAAGCAGCAGTCGCAGCTGGCTGAAGAGTTGGCGCGACATTCATGTGGCAGCCACCACCGTTTCACTTTCGTTTTGCACCTGCCACAAGCGGGGGTTGTTGCTGCAACTAACAACTGGGGGCAAGCAGCAACGGCAGCAGCAGCAGCAGCAATAATTCTATGTCAACATGACAAGAGCCAGCGGCGTCGCAGTCAACATTCTAATGCATGCTGCATGGTGTATGCCCCATGCGGCACTGTTTGCCATAACTTGAAAGGGCTGCAGCTAAAGTTGAGCCGCCCGAGGGTTGCATGCATTGGGCTTTCTGTCTGGGTTTGGTTTGAGGACTAGACAAGCGTCTGGTTGCGTTTCGCTGCGTCTCGTGTCTGTCTAGTGCATCTAACTGTGCTGCCTTTCTTCCACAGTGTGTGTGTGTGTGTGTGTGTGTGTGTGTGTGGGTGTGTGTTGATATGAGTGGGCCTTTGTGCAACTCAAGTGCATGTCGCCAACGCCGTGTTAAGTGCGACAAACAAAAGCAGCGACTGTCGAATGTCGACTGTCATCTGCTGGGGGCTGCTGCTCTTCTTGCTCCCATAAATAAATATATATATACTATATATATATATATATATATATATATATATATATATATGCATATTTATGCGAGTGCTTGGGCTTCATTTTTTTTGTGCAATTTAACCCCATTTTTGTGAGGCATCATCTGACACTTCCTGACGCTGCCCCTTGACTGTTCTTGCAACGCTTCAATCGACAGCCAGCATCAAGATTAGGGATAGAACTAATACTCTCTCTCTCTCTCTGTCTCTCTATCTCTCCATCTGTCTTTTCTCTTCTCACTTCTCAGTTGCACTCTATGCTATTTAATTGCAACTTCTGAATGGGAACCTTTCCCTGCCCCCAAAGCTGGTTTTCCTTGTTTGCGTGTCTCGCATAAAACGTTTGTCAAACAAAAGCCCAAATCTATTATATGCACTTCATTTCCTGCACAGACTCTTGTATATATATATATATATATATATATATCTGAGTTGAGAGCTTATGAAAATGAAATTGCATTGAAACGGTTATGAGACAACGGTTTAACCGTTAACCGAACCGCTCATACACATTTCCAGCTGACAAACCCATAATTAGGCTTTGGAAACAGTTAAAAAAATAGGAATACAGTTCAAATATAATTAAAAACAAGTAAGAACGCTGTAGTCGAGTGAGCTCGACTACCATATACCCTGAACCAAGCTTTAAATACATGATCCTGATCAAGAATATATATACTTTATGGGGTCGGAGATGCTTCCTTCTGCCTGTTACATACATTTGCACAAAACCATTATACCCTTTTTACCCATTTTTAATGGGTTCAGGGTATAATTAATAAAATGCATATGATGAAAAAGTGAATTTAGGTTCTAATTGCAATTTCCAGACTAAATTTCAATCGGTAAAAAAGTGGTTCAGATTGAAATCGAAATGAATGCAATAAAACTAACTGAATTTTCTTTATTAATTAATTTAAAATTTATGCCAGCAGCTTTCACTTGGAATTTGTGTACTTGTACTTTTCTCTATTCATCATTACTTTTAACGATTCTCGGCGGGTTTGAGAATTTGAAAGGAGCACATGAGCGTCTCATCGACGGACATCATGCCGCCAGCATTATCGTACATCCCACAATAGTTGGGCGCCGAAAAGAGTGTGACCAGCATCCGCTGGGCAAAGAACTCGTAACCATCCTCGACCACCTGATGGGCGCGACAAATCAACTCGAAATCGTGCTTTAATAGAAATTCGCGAACAACCTCAGGGCCAAAGGTGAAGCTAACACCGCGATCATTCTCTCCCCAGCCAGTTGTCTCCTTATCCGGATCGGACCAGAGTATATCACATAATAAGCCCCGATCGGGCACATCTGTGGGTCGTCTTATCCGCCTGATCTGCTCCATGTTTGCCAGATCGGGACTTAGTCCGCCATGACAGCAAAAGATCTTCTCTTCGACAATCGCCGCAACTGGCAGACAATTAAAACAGTCCGTGAACGTTTTCCACAACTTGATGTTACATCTTCGCTTGCACTCGTCGTAGAAACCATATCTGCGATTCACTTTGGCGCACTCGTGGTTTCCGCGCAGCAAAAAGAAATTCTTGGGGTACTTGATCTTGTAGGCGAGTAGCAAGCAGATCGTCTCCAGCGAATGCTGGCCCCGGTCCACATAGTTGCCAAGGAACAAATAGTTCGACTCCGGCGGAAGGCCGCCGTACTCGAACAGGCGGAGAAGATCATAGTACTGGCCATGTATATCGCCGCAGATTTTCAAGGGCGCCTCCAACTCCAGCAGTATCGGCTGGGCGAGAAATATTTCGCGCGACTTGAAGCACAGACTGCTAATCTCCATCTCGGTCAGGTTGACACTCTTGCAGTAGGAATAGGGTAGGGCTGTGCGCTCCTCCAGCAGCCGACTAATGATGTTGTCCACATTGAACTCGTCGGGAATGGTGAGGTTGGTTTTGCCGGGTCTGGGTCCGAGTGTGTCACCGAATCGACCGGGACGATTAAGGAACCAGTATCCAAAAAGAGATCGCGGTCTATACTTTTTGATTTTTCTTCGACCCAACAAATTTTGAACACCGTTTTTCTTTTTTTTGTTTTTTTCTTTCATTATTCTTTTATTTTTACTTAGAGGCAACGAATTTTTAAAACCGTTTTTCTTTTTATGCTTATTTTGCTTCATGATTATTTTCCAAAAGATTGCATACAGAAACTGATTACTGAATACAAAAATTTTGTTTGATGTTCTGAATAAAATTCAAAGCCAGGTTGACTCTAAATCAAGTCCAACTTTCTTTACGTAAAGTGGCATTTGTGGACTCGGATCAGGCTTTGTCAATCATAGTATTCCAAAATTATCGAAAGTACTGGTAAACTTCTCTTGAGTGATGCATTATTAAGAAAAGAGAGAAAACATTTCAGTTTTCTTTTATTTTTTAAATTTTTAAACATGCTGCCGAGACTTTGCTTACTTTGAGCTCTTTTCAAGGGCCAGCTAATGATGCAGGCTCAAGTGAAGTGTTCAGTGACCAACGCCTTCACTTAGCTAATGGACTCTGGGCTAAGCCAGTGCAGCTGGCTAAGTTTTGCCGTCTAAACTAGGTGCAGGGAATACAAATATGTTTTAAAAAAAATGAAAACATGTCCGCTTAAGAAACAGAAACGCCAGCAACGGCTAATGAATGTTAAAATACACAAACACACACACACACACACACACACACACACACACACACAGACACACACCCACACACACATGTATAGAAAAGGGGACGCGCACAAAGAAATATTTGTCAATGCAACGAAATGGAAAGTTTGAGGTGGCAGCCACGTCTGAAATAACGATCCAGTTCCATGTGCTGCTGATTCATATGAAGAATGGAGACACAACAAGCAAAACATAGCAACAACAACAAAAACAACATGCCACAGACATGCAGGAGGCGGGAAGGGGTGCTGGGTAGACCTAAAGAAACTGAACCTGGCCAGAGGATTCAAGGATGTGCGTGCAAGTTGTGAAAAGTGAAATGAAGTGAATGAGGCGCAAGGATAGAGGCATGGGTAAGGGGCACGGGCACGGGGCACGGGGCACGGGGCAAGCGGTAAGGGAAGCAGGAGCAGCCAAGCCGAGCCGGGACAGAACAGCGGGACAGGGGACTGCAGTTCATGTGCCCGGGAAGCTTTTGTTCTGACCTTTTTTTCCCCTTTTCTTTTTTGTGTATATTATTTTTGTGTTTTTTGTACTTGTGCATGTGTCAAATTTGCAGGACTTGGGCGTGGGTGGAGCTGCACTTGAACTACGCCAAATACGGCAATGTGACGCACACTGAGCAGGTGGCGGAGATGCTAGCCGAGATGGTGATGCTGATGCAAATGGAATAGGAGATGGAGATGGAGATGGCAATGGAGATGGCGATGGAGATTGAGAAGCGTAAGCGTAACCGATAGCCGGGGCACACTGTGTCGACTGCACTTGAGAATATGCCAGGGATTGCATGGTGTATGTGGCAAGGGGAATGGAAATTGGAAGTGGAAATGAAAGAGGAAGAGGTATTGTAAGTGGTAGTGGTAGTGGAAGTGCAAGTGCTCAGCTCATGGAAAGGGGGAGGGGGGGGGGGAAGCTGCGCTATTAAGGGATGCAAATGCAAGTGATTGCAGTGTCGTCATTAGGGGTTTCTCCGTCTGTCACGCTGTGTCTGTGTGTGTGTGTGTGTGTGTGTGTGTGTGTGTGTGGGTGGGTGTGGCAAGGAAGCCAGTTGCTCTAATGATGTGTCTGCTAGCTAGCTGCTTAGGCAAACAAACTGGCAAACTGGCAATGGCAATGTTAACGGGTCTGTTGTTCTTGTTGCGCCTCAAAGTATGCAGCGCTTTATTTGCATATTCATATTGTAACACACACACACACACACACACACCTACACATGCATACACATATATTGCTCACATGTCTGATTACTGCTATATTGTATACACACACACACACAAAATAAAATAAGATATGCGTAATTAACTCGTTCTCAAATTTGTCTCAGACATCCTGAAAATTCCAATTTTCTTAAGCCCAGTTTAAAAAATGGGAGAATTTTGCAGTTGGGCCTAACTAACTGTAAACTCTTCTTTCCAAATATTTTAAGAAAATTGCGAGTCATTTTTGCACCTTAATTTGGTGACTTTAGCTCTTAAATTGCGGAAGTGAGACATTTCCCATTTTCCAAGCCAATTCTTTGAGTTTCGATTATTTGCAACTACATCTCCTTAAAATAATCGATTCAGTTGTAATCGAGGAATGGTTTATTCTTCAGATTTTTTAAATGAAATATTTTCCGATTAAATTATGTTTTAACAAATGAAAAATTTCTCATTTTCCGGGCCAAGGCATATCCGATGCCTCCTTGTAATATGTCGTCACTTTGATTAATCGAAGTTAAGAAATATTTGTAATTACATCTCAATGAAATCATCGATTCAGTTGAAATCGGAGAAGGAGATTCACTTCCACTTGCTGATTTAATTTGGATCTAGGTGCTCGATAAGGCGTTGAACACTTAACTTAAGCATTATTTGATTTATGAGTTGCATTCAACTTATAAAATCTAATATCTGAAAAACGGGGGGAAAAAAGTCGTATGAATTTTCCTTGCATGTTTTTGCCTTTAAGCTGCAACAACTTTAGATAGATGTAGTAGGTTTAGAAAACGGCTAGTCTTCTAGGCTGGGTATCTGTGAGTTCCGATATATCTGTAAGGATATATATATCCCATAAATTGAAGTCCTCTACTCCAAAGGACTGAGCAGTGACAGAATAAGTGCTGCTCCGTGTCCTCCTCTTGATGAGACAGTGGGTTGCCAGGTTAATTTTCCTCGTTGTTCTGATGATTTATGATTTTATTTGAGAGAGCGAGAGAGAGGCAGAGTGGAAGGGGGGGTGGGGAGGGGGGAAGAGAGAGAGAAAGAGAGATCCATGTGATATTAATAGATAGGCTTAGTAACAAAGCAATTCAAATAAGCAAGTTAACCAAGAAAATAGTAGCCATAGGAATAATAATAATAATAATAATAATAATAATAATAATAATAATAATAATAATAATAATAATAGTAATAGTAATAATAATAATAATAATAATAATAATAATAATAATATATAATAATAATAATAATAATAATAATAATAATAATAATAATAATAATAGTAATAATAATAATAATAATAATAATAATAATAATAAAAATAATAATAATAATAATAATAATAATAGTAATAATAATAATAATAATAATAATAGTAATAATAATAATAATAATGATAATAATAATAATAATAATAATAATAACAACAATAATAATAATAATAATAATAATAATAATAAAAATAAAAATAATAATAACAACAGTAATAATAATAATAATAATAATAATAATAATAATAATAGTAATACGGCTCTATTCAAAATTTAGACTATGCAATTGTTTAAATCAGTGGTTCTTTAACAAAAATATATTCTATTGTTTTGAGCACAATTAGACTTAGACCAATTCTTGTTGTGTAATCAGCTTCGTCTAGTTGGAGTCTCAATCTAAACCTTCAGTTGGAGTTGAAGTTGGAGTTGGATCAACCCTGTCTGTGGATGGACGGACCTATTTTGTAATGTGTATTTAAATTTTTGTTGCTTTTGCTTATTGTTTTGTCCGGCTGTGCGGTTGTATTAGTGGGTCTTGTGTGTCTATGTGTGTGCGTGTGTGTGTGTATGTGTGTGTGGTTGTCAGCTTGCTTCCTTTTTTTGTTTTTTGGGGAGTTTTCATTAGAAACTTTTTTGCCAACATCATTTTCAGCGAAACGTCAAAACAAAAAGGGTTCGTACACACGCATACATACATAAGTGTGTGTGCGTGTGTGTGTGCGTGTGTGTGTGTGTGTGTGTGTGTGTGTGTGTCTGTGTGCTCGTTTGCATATAGAGATAAGCGCGGACGCAGATTTAGATATTTTAGACATGCGTGTGCACTTCCGTTGCGACCTACCCCTCCTCCCACTGCCTCCCAGTGGGCGTTGGGTGGCTCTGTTGCTGACATGTTTGTGCCGCGCTGACCAGCGGAAAGTTGGCAGCCTGTCCACCACACCCCATCCCACCTCCTAATGGCCTACCCATTCCCAGGAAGCGCTAACTAAACATGCTTAATTAGAAAGTAGCTGCGGTTGCCAAAAGCAGCAGCAGCAGCAGCGGCGGCGGCAGCGGCAGCGACTGCAGCAGCGGCAGCGACTGCGACCGCATCTACTCGGCGGCTCATATTTCACTGACCAGCGCACCACCCATTGTAAGCCTCCGCCTCCGCCTCCGCCTTCGTCTCAGCCTCTGCCCCAGCCTCTGCCCCAGCCTCTGCCTCTGCCTCTGCCTCTGCCTGCGCCTCTGTTGTTGTCTCTTCTTTGTGCGCTGTTCGCCTCGGCTTCGGCTTCGCTTTTAAATGTTGCTCATTACGTGGAGCGTGGGCTGCGGCTGCTTCTGCGGCTGCGGATGCGATTCCCCCGTCCAACCCCCACGCCCCCATCCACCATCCCCGCCCCCTTTCCCGCTCAGCGCGTCACGCACATATGAATATGTTGAATTAATCACTTGGGTTTTGGGCTTACTCCTTTTTTGTTGTTGTTGTTTTTTTTTTTTTTTGTTTTTTGCGTTGCCTTCTTTTTTTTGCGCAGCTTTGGCAATGGGCTCGGTTTTAGCCAAAACCAACTGCCACCCAGCCAGCCATTGCCCCCACCCCCCTCCATCCCCACACACACAATACGAGTGCAGAGCACACATTGACATGGACATTGCTCTAGACATTTTTGGCTGTCCCCCACCCCTCGCCGACCGCTTCTATATTATGCAGCAAATCGATAAAAAGTTTGACCACCGCCCCAGCGTTGCTGACATGGCGGTCGCAGCGCCGTCGACATGTGAAATGTGTGAAATGCGCGCATTAAATAAAAAACAACAACAACAACAAAAATACACAAAAAACACCCAAAAAAAAAAAAACAGAAACCAATTTCAAAAGGGGTTTGTACCCTAGCACCATTACAGCTGCCCCCACCCCCACCCCCACCCCCATGGATTTTTGAATGGTCATTGTATGGCCGAATTTGTATCGCCCCAAAGGTGTAGCTGCCAGCTGCCCCACTCCACTCCACTCCCTCCCTCTCTTTTAGCGGAGCCAACTCGTTTTTCTTTTTGGCCAACTGCGGCGTGTTTTAGATAAGGTAAATAACTGCGATTGTTTGAATTTTTAATGTACGAGTAAAAGTTTTTATGCAACATCCATGTGCGCTGTCCAGCGTTGGATCAATTGAGCCGGGCTACCATGGTGGCGGCTTTACGGCGGATTTCAGGCTACCTAATGGCAACTTTTTTTACGCTCATGCCAACATACATGTGTGTACGTCTGTGTGTGTGTGTGTGTGTGTGTAGACTCATACATGCACGCATCTATTTATGTTTATAAATGGATGTGGGTTTGTGTGTGTGGCCATAAATGGACTTTTATAAATGCTAAATGTTGATAAGTAGACACTTGGAAGAGTACAACCTGTACATGTATAAACCTGTACACACACTTACCCCCTCCCCCCCCCCCAAACACACACACATATACACACCTATAGATGTATTCTGATTTTTATAACATGCGCCCATTAAAAATGGAGAAAAAAGTGAATAATTAAGTAAAATTTCATCAATTTTTTATATTATCTGGTTACGTATTGGAAACTTTATTTTTACAGTAAAAATAATTGCGAATGAAATTATGGAAAGGCAAGGAAAAAGGTAGCATCTTCAAATCAGCAAGTTATATATATATATATATATATATATATATATAGTAATATTCGTGATCAGCATCACTAGCCGAGAGATTAAAGCAGCAGGAGACTTTCAAGTTTTCGTATACCTCGAGCAGATCTATTTTGCTTAATTTTACCGTTAACTTCCCACGTTTCGCAAGTATTCAAGTATCCTTCCAATTTTTGTACATATATATATATATATAATGTACCTTGATATATTTTTGAACAACTGAATAAATTTCATCAACATCGAATTGATGTCTTAAGATAAACTCGAACGGTTTTCAGTCAGTCAATCAATCAATCATTTGCATTTCCATCTGATGTTTGTGCAAAGTGAAATGCTAATCAGCAAATTTAATTTCTAGTATTGATTCGATAATAAAATGCTAAGTTGTCAGAGGGGCGAGTTGGTGGTGGGGGGGGGAGGGTTTGGGGCTATTAATTTATTTTTAATTATTCATGTTGGGCAGCTGCAGGCTGCAGGCTGCAGTCTGGAGTGCAAATCTGAAAGATAGCGGCACAGGAAGATAAAAGCGGACGACAAATGACTAAAATCAAAGGCACAAATTGTTGCTGTTGTTGTTGTTGTTGTTGTCGCTGATATTTTTAATATTTAACTGCAAGCTGCAGAGGCAAAGGACAAAAGACAAAAGACTGACTGACTGACTGACTTTGTCTGTAGCCGAATTTAAAACCATTTGCAACCGAATGGATGTGAGTGTGGGTGTGAGTGTGAATGAGTGTGAGTGTGAGTGTGAATGAGTGCATATGTCTTTGAGCTCGTCGACTGTCAGCAGCAAAAAGATAAAAACAAAAACAAGATAACAACAAACAGCAACAAAACACATTGCTGCCACAAAGGCCCGCGGAAGCGCTGCAATTGCAACGGCGCTCACAAAGCATTCTAACATGATTTTAATTACGATGACGAGCGTTGCCGTTGCGGTTGCCGTTGCCGTTGCTGTTTGCCGCCATCGCTGGGCTCGGCCCAAACTTGTGCCACAAAACAACTTGGTTTGCCCATCCGCATCCGCTTGCACTTGCAGCAGCCACATCCGCATTTGCATCCCCCCATGCCACCATGCAGAGTGACAAAATAACGCAAACGCGAGGAGTGGTGCGGCAACAACAGCAACCACAACTGAGTCAGAAAGAGAAAGAGAAACAAAAACAGAAACAGAAACAAAGAGAAACGTGTGAAGTGCTCGAATCGCTTGCAGCAAGTTGAAGCTGACAAATGTTTCGCACTTTTTTTTGTCAGCCTCATTTCGTTTGGCCTTGTGGCATGTCTCCGGCACTGCGGCACAGCTGCAGCAGGGGGTGCGGGGGCAAGCATTCAGCATAACACGCACACATCTTAAACATGCCTCGAGTTGTGCCGCCTCCGAAGCGACTAACTCGTCTAATTACTTCTCAGCCAAAAAGCCAAGTTATCAAATCGAACATGACTCGAATATCACTCGGATATATCCTTATCTTCAGTTATCGTTTATAAACTCAATCATTTTTCAAGTTGGTTTCAGATTATGCGAGTCACAAATGTTTTCAAATTACATTTTTTATTTCATTTACAATGTGTGATTCTTTTAAGCTTGTGTTTATTATTATTTTTTGCTTAATTATTGAATAATTAATTGAATTATTAATTATTGAATAATTAAGTAGGAAATAACAATAAGCACAATATATATATATATATATATTTATATATTATATATTCATATATGAGCTTTTTAGCAGTTTGGCAACATTTTTTTATTATATTTTTTAAGCCCAACTGTTTATTTTTTTATTGATGAGAATATTATAATTTTGTTTTCAAGCTCATAAGGCATATATATTCTTGATCAGTGAAAATTGCCTTTTTCTTTAAACTTAAATTAGATTAGCGTCATAAGCACAATTTTACATCATTGCATCATTGGTCTTATCCAGATTTACTTCAGCTGATTTTTTTTTCTTCTTTTTTTAGCTTTTGTCTCCGCAACAATTAAAACTTATTTCATTTACAATCCAGTTATTGAGTTTTTTTTAGTATAAACTAAAGAAATGCTTTTAAGATTCAACAATTTCATATTTCTTCGTCTAAGGAAGTTAAATATGTCTTCTGAATCTGGATTCCAAATTGTGGCGCAATATTTAAAAGATGCGCAGATTTTTTTTGACGGCAGCTTTGCCAAATATTCCACAGGAGCGGGAAACGGTCAG
>JBAMBE010000723.1:1660000-1662500 GCA_037043585.1 Drosophila mimica
ACACTGGCTCCACTTTTGTCGACTGCGCTTTTAGCCGGGCTCTTAGCAATTTGCGCTTTATGTAGATATGTGTATAGTATAATTCCCTTTGTTTCGTTCATAATTAAATTGAAATACTTTGTGCTCATCACTTAGTGCTTGAATAGGCTGCATGAATGATTCGCAGCATGCAATTTTAACAATTGCTCAACCAGCTTCAACATTTCATGTAAATCAACAGCTTTTGTTCTTCACAACAACCATCTAAAATGTATAAGAATGTGTCGAATTAAATCGTATAACTTATTAATATTGAATAAAATACTTAAATGTGTTGTTAAAATTTTCTTTTTTTAATTTCAATGATAAAAAAATGTGTTTTTAATATTGATACAGTTGTATGTAATTAATATGATTAGATCGAGCTCATCATTCTTTCAAAACTATCTTCCATAAATACTCAATAAGATAATCATCAAAAACTATTGATAAATAGTGTTTATAAATCGAAATAATGAAGTGATTGATATATGTCAAAGCTTAAACTTAACTAAAATTAAGTTAAACTGAGATTAAGTTAAAGTGGAAATTGTCAATTATTCGTTTTATTACGTTTTGTTTAAGTATTTATATTATTATTATTTTCGTGTATGTTTATTATAATGTTTATTTTATTTATTTTTAATTTATTTATTTATTTTAATTTGACATACATATTTTATTGTATTATATTAAATGCATCTTCACTTATTTTATTTTGCAGCACTAATCAAATTAAGAGTCTGATAAGATGATTCATTCCAATACACTCAAAATTCAACTTCCTATGTCAACTATGTGGGGGACATTAATCAGAGTCCACAGTTGTCTTATCATCTAAGGTTCTCGCTGGTGCAACTCCGGAGTGCCGACCGCTGCAATTGTCAGAGTTTAATGGACCTAATGGACCGTCAAGAGAACAAGATACCCTAAGGTCCCGGATCAATAATTTATCCAGCGCAGCTTTAGATATATGGACATAAATATTTTCTAACACGCCATGTGTTTCCTTATCCTTTTGATCGAGTGATAGCTAAATGCGATTCTAAACAATAATTTGGCCATTTCATTTGGTAACATATTAAAAAGGACTATCGATTTGTATTCAAAGATGTCCTGGGTTCGGAAAATACATTTGGCGTAATATTACACAAAGGGTTATCTACATTTCCATTAGACACAATTCGAATGAAGCACCAAAAAGACGAAGTTGCTTAAGCAGAAAAAAAAAAACCCATTTATTTATTAGTGATTGAGTCCCAAGATATTCCTTGAATAATTTGTTCTTCGAAAATATGTCAGGATTTGGCCGATTGTGAGCTATTTTTGCAAAAAGGACATTCGCTTGTAGCCAACAACTTGACCATTTTGCAAGGATCACACATATTTTCGATCTCACATTAAAAAGGATTATCGATTTGCAATCAAAGATTTGCAGGATTCCACATACAATTTTGGTGAAAAATGACACAAAAAGGGGGCCTAAAAGTATGAAAACTTTCGAAAAATCCGGCGTAACTTTGCCAGTTCAACGATAATCCTGTTGATCTTTGGAGCACATATACCCATTGAGAAGCAAATTTGAATACAGCAATAAAAGGACGAAAGTTCTTTAAACAGCTGAAAGAACGAAGCATTTTCAATAACATAAAATTGCTCATAACTTGGCTACATCCTAACGGATCCTATTGAGTCCTCTATTAAACTGCTTGTTTCGACGAGGTCAACCAATTGATCAAAGCACTTCCAAATCGTCCTCGTAGTTTCCGTGAAAAGAGTATTTTAGGATTTCGACCCGTTTTAATCGCTCCTCGAGTGAAAATTTACAAGTCTTTGTGGATACAAATGACCTCATACTCCTTGAATGTAGTTCGATAGTAGTCATCCTTCCAAAATCTCTAAGGATATCGCCGAACTACGACTATTATCATCTTCGAATATCTGCCCCTAAAAGTATGCCGCATTTTTCGATCCAAGTCCAATTGGCAACCCAAATGGTTCCTGTACTCGCTATCCAATTCAAGAACCTGCAAGAAACCTAGAGAATTGATCATATTTCCAACCCTGGAAAAGAAAACACTCTTTGGTACACCAAATGTTTGTTTATTTGTAATGATTTTTTTTTGTTCTTATAATTAAGTTCTACTTTGATACATGTATGATAGTAGGTAGCCAACAATATTATGTTATATTTGACTATATACTTTGGCGATTAATACTGCTTAAATATATATTTAATAGTCGTTCTTGACCGGACGATTACAATGAAAATAAGGAACTAAAAATTACTTATGTAATACGCAGAAGTCACTATTCGATATTTAGGATTTCATCTTAACAAAGATTTAGTTTGGCATAGGTTTCTGCTTTTTTTTCAAACAAATTTTTTAAATTTAGAAAACGAAATGAATGATGAGAGGAAAATCGTAAATGCTCTGCAAGCTACAACTATAATTGACTTACAAGCAAAGCTAACGGAACG
>JBAMBE010000723.1:1667500-1732500 GCA_037043585.1 Drosophila mimica
AAGAACATCCCCTTCAGTAGTCAAGAGATGCCACATATTTTGTGTTGTCAGTAATCCGAAACTAATACCAAGTTGAGGAGCTAATGGCTGAAAGGGTTTCCATTCGCTTGAGCCACATAGTTTTCAATAGGCTCGATCATTGGCTGTCAGGATGCAAAACGCAATGTTTGCTTTGCCCAATGCGAGTTGAGAACTTTCTAAGCGCTCCCCCCGCCCAGCTCCCCTTGTGCGAGCATATGCAAATTCAGCCCTCAGTCGGTAGCCTATCACAAAAACTAAATACACCCACACACATGTGCATGCGTGTGCGTGTGTGTGTGTGTGTGTGTGAGTTTGTGACAGGCACCAACCACAAACCCGTAGACTCGTTTGCACTATTCGGAACCGACGACAACGACACGCATTTAGGTCAGGACACAACTCTATTGCGACTAAACATCTGCAATGCTCCGATTGGCTGTTGGCCAAAGCAGCTAAAACACACACACACACACGACGACCCGAATGGCGGGGGAGGGGGTCGCGTGGCGGTGGCGGTGGCGTCGTGCCCGGCAAAAGCCAATCACACTATCGCAAATAATTTAAACAAATCTAGGACAACGCCGTCGTCCGCCCGCACCTCGCTGCGCACCCACAAATAAGCGCAAAACATAAGCGGCAGAGGAGGACCTACGCCAGCACACATACACACACACACACACACACGCACAGCCGAACCGACGACAGCGGCAGACGAGTGAGTGAGCGAGAAAGAGAGAGCGAAACAGAGAGAGAGCGAGAGAGAGCGAGCAAGCAGACAACCACACGAAGGCTCAGCCGATGTGAAAGCTCCCTGCTCCCTACGTGTGACGCAGGCCAGTGCTAGTGTTGATGTGTGTGTGTGTGTGTGTGTGTGTGTGGCTGTGTTGCTCTGCAAATGCCGACGGAAAAGTACGACCACACACACACACACACACACACGCTTGCACACACATGCTTACAGTAGCAATAGCAAAAACAACTATGTCCGTGTCCGTGTCGGTGTCCGTGTCCGTGTGTGAATAGAGCGAATAGAATAGATGAGAGCTCAACGTGTGCGAGTGGAAGCAAGCAAGCTGACATTTGGCAGCAGGCAGCCGGCAGCTGGCGCACGCAAGGACGATGTGGACGAACCGAAGGCTAACGAAACTTTCAGTTCCATATGCCCAACCAGCCAAACAGCCAAACAGCCACCCAGCCACCCAGCCACCCACCTAGCCTCTTTCAGCCCACGGCTCCGCCGCTGCTGATTAGAGGTGGCCTGGCTCCAGTTGCTGCCTCTAAAAAGCAAGGCGCAAAACTTAGCAAAGCCGACGAGGGCCGAGTGCGTCGCCTCGTTGGCTGTGACGAGAATGCGCTGCCCATGCGAGTCTCACACAGGCAACCGAATGTGGATGCAACAACGATTTGAAGGGTTTCTAAGTCTGCATTGGCAACGGCGATTGGCGCACGACCAACTCGTGAAATCGGTGGCAGGCAAACATAGTGTGGGCGCTGGCCCAGTTGCCACTGTGGCTCTCGTGTGGGTTGCTGCAAACTAATTCGACAGACTTGCATTGCCCACACACACACACACACACACACACTCACACACACACATTTATATTTGCACACATGCCAGGCAGCGAATGGAATAGAGACACAAATGTGGTTGGTTTTTGGCCAGCTCGGAACATGCATTGTGATTGCAGCCAACCAATTCTCTATTTATCTTCTAGAAACTTGTAACTTTCCACAGATACATATGTACACATATACATACACATATGTATTATATACATAGATGCATTCAATTTTGTCATGTTTTAAATATGGAATCCTGCTATTTGGGGTTTACTTTGTATGATTAGAAATCTAAACTTAATCGCACATACAAAAATAAATACACAAAAACAAGAAATAACGGTTCTCTGAGATACGCTGGAGATTACAAACCCTTGTAGATTTGAGCTAATCAGCTGACATTTAAATTAGCCTCCGCAGTTTAAAATAGTATTAGATAATAGTATCAATAGTAGTGGTAGTTATAGTAGTTTAATTATTAACAGTAATAGTTGCAGTTGAAGTTGAAGTTGGAGTAGGAGAAGTATTAGTGGTAGTAGTATTAGTAGAAGTAGGAGTAGGAGTAGTAGTTTTATTGGTGGTCAAAGTGGGAGTAGTAGTATTATTAGAAGTCTTATTAGTAGTAGAAGTACAGGTAGTAGTAGCAGTAGTATTAGAAGGAGTAGTTATATTAATAGCAGTAATATTACTAATAGAAATAATTATATTTATTTGAAATAGTATACGGTATAAGTAGTGTTACTATTATTCGTAGTTTTAGTGATAGTTGTAATATTATTGGTAGCAGTAGTCTTATTAGTTGTAGTACTAGTGGAAGAAGAAGTATTAGTATTATTAGTAATAGCAGTAGCAGTAGTATTATTATTAGTTGTAGTAGTAGTATTGGTAGTAGTTCCCATAATCTAATCATATTTGTCTACGGTAATCACAATCCCAAAATGTAAGACTCATCCTTCGATCGACTATTCCTATAGCTATAAAATCCAATAAAAAATATAGAAATAAAGAAATCTTTAAGCTGATTGTTCCTGCGACAACCAAATCTAAAAGAGTATAAGGCTGAGGGAGGTACTTCTACTTTCTAAAAGGTTAACAATAGAAATAACCTCGATAGATTCCTTTAGATTTATTTAGATACTGTAAGCATTATTCTCCTTAAAGAGGAGTATCATGAAGTAGTGCAAATGTTTGTAACAAGCAGCAGGAAG
Organism: Drosophila mimica; assembly: GCA_037043585.1. Classification (NCBI taxonomy): domain Eukaryota; kingdom Metazoa; phylum Arthropoda; class Insecta; order Diptera; family Drosophilidae; genus Drosophila; species Drosophila mimica. Next base: position 1,670,290 of record JBAMBE010000723.1, read on the forward strand.
CATTTCTGACCCTAATTATTTCCATACTTGGTGAACATCAGAAGCTTAGTCAACATATACATATATATATAAATATATATCTGTCTGTATACACTAGAGACTATTAGGGTTAAAGCCTGTAAGTTTGGAATATAAGTTAAGGTATAGCTGAGTTCAAGATTCATATGTACTTCATGGTACATTTCTGGTTTTGTGCACTTATCGATTAATATCGATTATTAACACAGGAACCATGAACGTAGGTTTTGTCTGGGTACAGGGTATCTAGTTATCTAAGCGCTCTTTCTTGTATATTGTTACTGATTTTCGGGTGATTTTTGGTATGTAGCACTTCTTGCTCGAGCCTCTAAGGTCAGCTCTGATCGATTTAGGGATCCCCAAGGTTCAAGGTCAAGGGTCACTTCCTATATATCTTTTCCTGTTGGAGTGCGGCCTGCTGTTTTTAATGTTCGATTGCGTTGGGTTCTTTGTTGCTTATTTATAAGTCGTCTATGCATGATGCATTATGGACGTGATATTAGCACTAAAAGCGAGCACCGCCCGGCTACTCAGCATCAGATGGAACACTTGAGTTACCAAGAAGTATTACACACACACACACACACATGCACAGGCCAACTGGCTCGTAAAGCTTGAGTGAAGTAAGGGCCAAGACTATAAGGCAAAGCCCAGGACCTGACTCTGGATCTGGATTTGGGCCTGGGCCTGGACCTGGGCATGGGCATGGGCCTGGGCCATCGCTTGTTTGGTAATATGCGTAAAATGTATTTATGATAATGCAAAAAAGAATTACGTTAATGTTAATGCAAAACTGTTACGACAACAAGAACAATACGAGAAAATGATGACGGCGTAGAAAATGGCAAAAATGGCGGGCAACGATGTAAAGGCCCTTCTATCCCGCTATATCGCCACCCTGCTCCCTTCACCCACCCACACTCTGCACAAACCGGGCCATCCGCCTTCTGTTATCATAAAAGCTGATAAATTTACCCGAAAGACAAACTCGTAAAGGCAAAATGTTTCATTCTATTAAAAATTTTTATTGCAAATTTGTAATTTACAATTTGCATTTCGTGTGTTGGCTTTTTATGTGGCCTACACTCATGCCCCACTTCCCACCCCCCCACTGCCACCCATCTACCTCACCATTGCCACCACTCACCCATTTTGATCCCGTTACCATTCTTGTACTCATATGTACGCCGTGTAACAGTCCCGGGTTATTTGACTTGCGACTGTTGCTGTCGTCGCTGCTGTCGCTGTTGTCGTTGTTGCTTCTTGTGTTGCTTTTGTTTTGCCCGACAATTTTATAACCGTTATTCATAATAAAAAATGTTATAGAACATAATTTTGCAAACATAAAAATGCAGCGCGATATGAAAGGGCACTCGGTGGGGCATCAATAGCATCAGTGCCATCAGCGGCATCATCGATGAGAGGCGTTCGGCTTTCTCAAAAAACGCGCCAGATGTCGCATGGGGCAATTTCTTTCTAATAAGAAAGGATGCTGTCCGCTCATTGATGTCGACCTGGCTGGCATCTTGGCCTCGGCCCCGGCCCCGGCCCCGGTCCACACGGCCTTGGCCAACACATTCACCTGACGATGCTGCCGATGTCGATGCCGATGGCGACGCCGATGACGATGCCAATATCGATGGCGGTACCATTGCCAAAATTTTAATAACATGTCATAAAATATTTGTTTGCCTATAGGGTCATAAAAAAGTCATTACACATACACACTCACACACTCACACACATACACACACATACATTCATACAGGCCTGACCGGGACTGATTTTGGCTTTATACTTATCCGGCCGGTTCTCTATCGCCAATTGCATCCTCAGTGAGTTTCAACATAATCTTTTTCGCTGCTGACCAAATTGCATAAAAAAAAATACAAAAATAAATATATTGTTGCCCATCGCTGGCTATCTTGCCACAAGGCATCAGTTGTATGCCGGTTCTTGCATCCTTTTACGATTATCCATAAATGGGCTCTCTCTCTCTCTCTCTCTCTCTCTGTGCATCTTTTTCTCTCCCTTTCTCTTGGGCGGCTTCAATTGGGCCGACACAGACGGCCTGTTGGGAGCCATACTTTAGACTAACCATAATTCCCGTACAATGCATCTCTCCAGACACGGAAAAAATGTTCTCAGCCGGAAACAAATTAGAGTCCAAGATTGTCGTTTCACGATAAACTAAAAACTGAAAAGAAAAACGCAGGAAAAAAGCCAGTAAGAAAAACTAGCCTCGGCTCGCCGAAGATAAAATGCACTTGCAGACCAGGGTCAACCTGCCCAGATACTAAGTTCACCATTAATTAATATTAAGCTGATGGTATTTTCTAATGAAAAAAGGGTTTAGTAAAAAAAGGGTTTTTATACAATAACTAATCTTTATATCAATCGTTCCTTTTATGATTTAGTGATCCGAAAGATCAACATCCATCCGTTCATCAAAAATCCTAAGACTATGCGCTTAGAAATAGATAGGGCACAGCTATATCAACTCAGCTTGTGATGCTGATCAAGAATATATATATATATACATAAGTTGATCTGATCAGAATTGAGCACACATTCATCTGGAACAACCAATTCAAATAAATCGGGAATCAGAATTAACTGGCTCTAAGAAAACTCACAATATAAGAATTTATTGTATGTCTTGGATAAATATTATCTGCTACTCTTAATCATTTAGGAATGACAGGGTGCTATTCTAAAACAGAATATAAAATTATTCATTTATCTTAGTGCTTACTGAAGGTAATGAGAAGAAGCAAAGGTGCTCTGGTCTCCAAAGAGCTCAACCTGCAGATACCCTGTACCTTTCTTATGCCTATAAGCCTGAGATATTCAAATCCACACGCTGCAAAATGTATGTATGTTTCTATGTATGTATGTATGTATATACATATGTATGTTTGTATGTTTGTATCCCTGCTGCTGCTGTGTGCGCTTTGTTTTATTTTAGTATGAATAGATACGATTTCCTTAATAATTTCTGCCAATATTGCGCCTACCGAATTGGAAGGCTATATCCTTAAATTTTATTTTATTATATTTAGTAATCGATTCTTATCGATGTAAAAGACAAAATGAGAATCTCATCAACTTGTCACGCTCGGCTCTAAGATATTCTAGGGGCATCGGATGTGTGGCAGCACATCAATCTGTACACGCACATTCGCACACACACACACACACACACACACACGCACAACAAATCACACACACACACACGCGTGGACGTGAGTTCTAAAAATTGCGCAGCACAATTTGGAATCAGCTGCGTTTTAAACATGATAATGAAGATGCTGGTATGATGATGATGACCTTAAGGATCACAACCATGTTTGAATTTTAATCACGCCTTTCAGCCACATACAGTAGAGGTCAAAAATATAGTAGTGCTGCCTTGTAAAATACAAGTTCTCAATTATTTTCAAAGCCCCTTTCATTTTCGTCTCACGTGCATTTCTTATATTTTTTTTAGTTGATCTTTTCGTTTTATTTAAGTTAAAATAATAATAATTAATAATGCAATATTAACTTATTTGCTTATCTAAAAGTATCTCAATCTCAGACTTCTTTAAAAATCTTAAAATGTGGAAAAAATGCATATTCTATAAAAAACAACAAATGATTAATTTCTCATCTCGGAAAAATATTTTCAAAACTAGCTGTTGAATTTATTTTAACATATTTTCAAATGATGTAGAAAAAAAAACTTTGCAGTGTGGCATCGATTTCTCTATAATTTTTAATTATATTTAAATTAATTTTTTAAATTTTCCCAAATTGTATCCGCAGCTTTAGCTACATATATGTGGTTAATGTTGATGGTGGTGTTTGTTGGTGCAGAGGCAGGCCTTAAAGGACCTGCTGCAACTTGCTTGGCATCCACTACAAATAGGCTGTCAGGTCTTCAGTTTGCCGAGGCTAATATTTCGCTTAATATAATATTCATTCGTATTTGTATTTGAATGAAACTAGAGAACATTTTCCGTACAATTGAGAATTGGGAGGGGCAAGGCGCGCTTATCGCGTACACGCATCGTGGGACATTTGGGGACGTGCATGCCACGCTTAATGCCACTGCTACGGTTACCCCTACCCTCGTTGTTATGTCGTCAATGGGCCCGAGTCCCTGCTTACCCACTTAGGGCAACTAACAAGAGCCAGAAGAAGAAGAAGAAGAAGCTGAAGCAGAAGCTGAAGCAATAGCAGAAGGAGAACCTGGGCCTAGGCAGGAAAAATCTTTAGCAATAAAATTCCTCTAAACACTCATAAAAATTGCAGGAATATTAAAAATTGTGTTTGTTCAAAAAACAGCAACAGCCGCGCAAGGTTGTGTCCTGTTGGTGTCCTGGTGCTGCTGCTGGAGTGATGCCGGTGCTGGGGGTAGTGGTTGGTGGTTATATGGATGCGAATATGCGTGGGTGCTGTTTTGGTGGATGGGTGGATGGTTGGGGGGGCGGCTGAAGTGGAATTTCGCTCATATGCGCTTTAAAAAACGGCCACGCTCCGGGCTCGTTCGTAGATGTCGCTACTTGGTGTACCCATACCGGGACCCATAAAAATGTATGGATATTTGAATAGAATTTGCAATAAAAAATGCCGTTAAAAGGCAGCAGAGCTCCGACCTACGTGTGTGTGCGTATGAATGCGTGTGTGTGTGTGTGTGTGTGTGTGTGTGTGTGTGAGTGTGAGTGTGTGCGTGGGTAGATGGCAATAACAACTTGTGCGTTATGAAAAACTAATTTCTCTAAACATATGCGCATCGAGGTTTAAGCCAGGCCGAGCGAAGTGGGGTGTCTTGTTTTATGACAGCGTGCACCCTCAAGTAAACAGCCTGCCACCCCCCTTCCCGCCCAATCCCCACCACTCATGGCATGCGCACGTTAACAGCCTCGTGGATTGCTCATCGGGATCGGGATGGTTCTGCTGCTCGACTCGACTCCACTCGACTCGACTCGACGAAATTGCAAATTTACGAGTGTTTATATTGATGTCATTTTACTTTGATTTTAATGCGCGCCCAAAATGCGTGCAGAGATTTTTAATATTTTTGTTGGTGTCCCCGCTGTTTGTTGCCATTTGCCTTGTTGTTGCTGTTGTTGTTGTTGTTGTTGTTGTTGTTGTTGTTGTTGTTATCATTGTCATTGTCATTCACATTCGCTTTGTGTTTATCGCTATCGTTCGTTATTATTGCAAGTTTGCCACCATAGATTCGCTTCCCTCTTAGCACATCCAAAGCCCACATCGGCCCATCGAAATGATCATCTTTAGCAATTCTACTCATTTCATATGTATTTTTGCTCCCCAGATCGCTTTGGTCAAGGACAACAATAGGCAGGGGAGGGGCGTGGCAGCAGCAGCCAACTAAAACAATTGCCTTTGTTTCCGGCCACACTTCAAGCAACCTGAACCTGCCCTACCCCCAAACTGAAGAATCGAAAATAATTGTGCAAAATGGAAATAAAACAAAAACGAATACAATTATTAGCCTCGTTGTCGAGAAAAAGTTGTGGCAGGTGTTCAGCTCAGTTAGAAGTCGTAATTATAGCAGCACCACAATGCTGCTCCACCACACAACAACTCACACCTAACACCCAATGGGCCAATGGCCAACTCTTTGTTGTGCTTTTGCATAGTTTCGGCTTTGGGCTTTAGGGAATCAAGCCACTAAGTGTGGTGGCAGAGTCGAGTGTGGCGGGTGCCACAGCAGCACATTCTCACATTGTGAAGGGTTCCTGTAGCTGTGGCTGTGGCTGTGGCTGCAGTTGCTGCTTGTTGTTGTTGTTGTTGCTATGAATGTTGTTCCAACCACTTGACAGTCAAAGCGTTGAAAAATTACACACAAAAGGCGTCGAGTGCTTCAAACGCAAATGTTTGCAAAAATAACCAAAAAAAAAAAAAAACAAAAAAACAAAAGAAAAACGAAAAAAAAGCGAAATATAAAAAATAAACAAAAGCCAACATTATCTGAATGGCTTTTCTGTCCGTTTGGTATGTGGGGAGCAGAGGAGGAGCATTAGTTGTTTGACCGTAGGGATTCTGCCCCGAGAGATTGCACCCTTCACTTGATTTGGACGCGGCATAGGCGAATAATCAGCTAGGCGTCGCATTGTCCCGTCGCCTCAATGCCACAATGCCTCAACTGCATGCAACTGCATGCTGGGGTCAAATGTGTTGCAGATAAACGCTGTCCAGCAACTTGAGGGCGGCCCATTGAAACGGGACAATTGGGCAGTTGCAGTTGCAGTTGCATTTGCAGTTGCCCTGGCTGCGGTGGCCGCATTCAAATATCAGTAATTTCGTAATAAAACAAAATTTATGTGGGATATACAAAAAACAGCAGTGGCAGTGGCACTGCCTCTGGAAAGGGTCAGACAGACAGCCAAAACAATAGGAAAAACAGTAAACGAACGTGAAACAAAACATGACAGCGACTGCAAACAAAAAACCGAAAGCAAAAAAAGCCCCCAATGCAAAAATGCCGAAAAAAGGCGATGCAATCCCCGTGTGGCGGAGTGCCCTCCCCCCTTTTGCGATGCATCGCTCCTACTCTGACCGGGCACAGGCAGCGGCACAGACCCATGCTCAGCCTATGGGTCAATTGAACAAGGAGTGCTTGCAGCACAGTCGGCCGGGTGTGAAGCTGCCGATTATGCGACTCGCTTGACAACAAAGACACAACCAGTTGCAGCTGCATCAGCAGCAACAGCACCAGCAGCAGCAGCAGCACCAGCAGCAGCAGCAGCAACAGCAGCAGCAGCAGCAGCAGAATGCAACAAAGCAACGCAACTGCGACCCACATTCGACCCACAACAAAACAACGCCCGCAATCGGCAAGCGTTCAACGGAGCCGGGCGTGGCATGGGCCATTTTTAATGGCGGAAAATAAAAAATGTTTGCTGAAATTTGTGTGCGTGAAAAAAGGACAACCAGGATGCAGGATGCAGAATGCCGGACTGCCTCCTTAATGCCCCCCAACACACACATCTCAGCCTTATCAGAGGGCTGACTCCTCCGCACACCACTCAAAACGCTCCACACCCCTCCAGCATCAGTAGTAGTAGCAACAGCAGCAGCAGCAGCAGAGGCAGCGGCAGCAGTGGCAGCACCATCAACAACAGCATCAGCATAATGCAAGCCTACACAAACATTTTATTTGCATTAAGCGCAGCAGCAGCGCCAACAAAAGTTGCACGAAAAAATCCAAAACAACCAAAAAAGAATCAAAACAAAAAAACCAAAAAAAAAAGAAGAAGAAATGCACGCCGATAGCTAAAATACATGCATATGTGTGTGCGTGTGTGTGTGTGAGTGTGAGTGTGTGCATATACGCATTTGCATGTATGTATCTATGTGCAGGGGCTCATCATGTACATGTCCAGCGTAGCTACTTATCCCACACACACACACACACACACACACACACACACACACACACATCTACACACACGCACGCACCGACACTCGCGCAATTGCAGCCAATAAAAATGCAGCGGCAAAAATTGCGTGCAACAGGAAAAGTAAAAGAAAAAAAAATGCAAAAATCAAACAAAAATCCGCCCAAAAAGTGCAACAAAAAAAAAAAAAAAAAAAAACAAGCCAAAAAAAAGCGAACAAAAATTAAAAAATGAGTCGAAAAAAATCAAACATTTGCCACATCAAATGGCCTGGGTGCGAGTGAAATAACACCAGATTGGTGTCCAAGCGTCGACTGCGCCGCAGCAGAGGCGTGCGGCGGCGGCAGCAGCAGCAGCAGCGGCTATTGCAACGGGCAGTTACACATGGGAGGGTTGACGCTTGGCCATCAGCAAAAAAAAAAACCAAATAAAAATAAAAATAAAAGATAAAAAGAACCAACACACTAAAAAAAAGCCCTAGAACAAAATATATAAAAATTGTCCAAAAAGAGCAAAAGCAGCAGCAAAAAAAAAAAGCGAAATGTAGTAAAAAAAAAATGTTATTGCGCCTCCTAAGCTCAAGCGTGTGCCAGAGCGAGACAGCGCAAGCTGAGAGCGGGAGAGCAAAAAGTGCACATGGACAGTTGTTGTTGCAACAACAGCAGCAGCAGCGAGCAGCAGCAGCGAGCAGTTGGGTTTTTTAGTTGTTTTGCCAGCAAATGCATTTGCCAGGTGCGCAATGGCACCACCTGAATTGGGCCAACAGGCAAAACAAAATCTGGCTAAGTCATATATATATAACTGTATATATTCTTGATATTTAATTCTGCTAAACTTTATTATGTTGATTATATTTTTCTTTAATATACAATTTGTAGTTTCATTTTTTCCTTTTAAAAATAAAATATTTTTTTTTTTTAATTAAATTAAACATTTTAATTATTAATAAATATAATATATATATTAGAAAATAATAAATAATGAAATGAATATGTGAATGGGAGTATCAACGATGCCTGCAGAAAAGTAGGCAACATAATGTGAGCCCTCAAATGAACTGAGCTGGGCCCAAGTTGTACCCGCGCTGCGCACCTTTGTTGCGGCCAATGCATTTGTCGATGCACTTCGCGGCTCGACTGCTGACTTTTGGTCGGCAGCACGACGTGAGCGACAGAGAGCGGCAACGTAGTGTGAGACGGCGAATGCGGCAGGCGCCTCGCGTGCATCCAGTGCATCCAGCATCCAGCATCCAGCATCCAATGCAGCATATGTGCTCTGCAGCCGATGGCGGTGCAATGACCACCCAACGTGCAACCAACTCACACACACACACACACACACACGCACACATGCAAAATGGACCAAACCGAAAATAAAATAAAAAGTCCATAAATAAATAAAATTAAGCTGAGAGCGTAAAAAAAAATGGAGAAAAAAATGAGAAAATGCGATGGCAGCGAATAAAAAAATGGAAGAATGGCTGCTGCAGAATGATGCAAACAGCGCACAAAAGGAGGAGAAATGTAGAGCGTTGCAGTTGCAGCGTTGCAGTTGCACTTTACATACACACACACACACACACACACATATATATATATATATATACGAGAATACTCACTCACACTCGCATAGGCTGCAGTTTGGCAATTTTGCGACCAACAAAAAATGAGGAAACAAAACACACAAAAATTGCATGTGCAAATAAAAAAAAAAAAAAATACAAAAAAAAGGACATGAAAAAACATGGAAAATATATTTAAATTTGTTACTTTTCTTGTTGCTATTGTTGTTGATGGCCACGCACTCTATATATCCATATATATATATATATATATATATATAGATGTGTGTGTGTGTGTGTGTGCGAAAGAGCAGCGTAATGCGAGTTCAGCTCTCTCGTTCGGACGCACGGCGCAAAATAAAATTGAAAAACTCCGCCCTAAAAAGCGCTATTGCACAAAAAGACAGAATGGAATATGTAAATAAAAATCAAACTAATAAAACTAAAAAAAAAAACGAGCAGCCGAAAAAAACAAAAATAAAAAAACAAACGAAATGATGGCGGATGGATGGATCCACGATAGATCCACACAATGTGTGTGTGTGTGGATGTGTGTGTGTGTGTGTGGGATGTGTGCATGTGAATGCACTAATTTAAAATGCAGCATTTTCGAGGCGGAGGCAGCACAAAGTTTCTGCCTGCCCCAACCCCCACCGCTGCCTTAGCGCCCAACGCAATTACCATTTATGGGCAACAGAAATATTCGATTAAGCGGCCCCCCAAAAACAAACCACACCCAATTCAATCGAAACCTCATCAGCAGTAAAAATTAAAAGAATTTACTCATCTCATCCCATCCCATCTCATCCCATCTCATCTCATCTCAACTCATCTCAACTCATCTCATCCAATCGACCACACCAAAAAGTAAGCAAATCAGTCTTTCGTTAATTCCTAGTTTATGCGAAGACTTCAAGCTAACATCTCGGGTAACTGCTTGGCTTGAGCCGAGAACAAGCAGCCCAAGAGATTTCAGACTTTCGACTTGAGATTCGAGACTTGGGTTTTTGGGACTTGGGAGTTGGGTCTTGAGACTTGAGACTTGAGATTGCCAAACGCAAACTAAGGCGCTGCCAAAATACGTCGATAACTTTTTTATTTCGAAGCTCTAAAAATGAGACATTTCATATTACTTTTATGGCTATAGCAACTGCTGCTGCTGCTGCTGCTGCTTCTGCTGCCGCTGCTTCTGTTGCCGCTGCCGCTGCTGCTGCTGTTGCTGTAGAGGCCTGCGTCTTCAGTGGGTTAAAAACAATTCGGCAACTGGGTATCCATGGCAAGTTTGAGGTTAGGTTACTGTTAACGGGTGCCCATACTCCTTCTACTTGTATACACACAAACACACACACAAACACACACACATACACCCACTCACACACACACACATTTAACGGCACTCAACGCATACAAAATTTCAAAATCATCAAAAAGTAGAAAAATACGCGTTTCATGCACATTCGCGGCATTTATGAGCCCATCAACGTCGCTCATGGATGAAAGTAACGCGTTTTATGCGTCGTTTGGGTGGCTGCAAATGTATCTTTTTATGTGGTTGCCGATGGTGATGGCAGCGGTGTAGGTGGAGTGCCACTGAGCAGAGAGCAGATGGAGATGGAGATGGAGTCAGCTCCTCGACCACATGAGAACATTGCCGTACCGAGCACACGCCAGCGCCGTAAAAGGAATCGAGCAGCGGCAGGAAAACCATCAAGTTCAAAGTTTGGCAACGTTTATGAGCCGTGCTGCTGTCGCCAGTAAAAACGAAGAGCTGGCCCGCTCCTGAGCTGGGCGCGTTCTCCAAAATGCCCAGGCCAGGCCAGGCCAGACCAGACCAGACCAGACCAGACGAGGCGAGGCCAGATCTCAGAGCCAGAGACCAGACCAGACCAGACCAGTTCACCTGGCTGCAACTGCGGCTGACCCACAACGACGATTTGCTAGCGAGCCGCATTGTTGCCATTCGGCATTGGGCATCACTCATTGGGCATTGGGCATTGGGCATCTGTATGTTGTATGCTGTATGCTGCATGCTGCCCCCTTTGACGAGCCGCCCTCGTCAAACTACCAAGTGCTTTTACGCCCTATTAAAAATATACTTTTTATAAGCCATATAAAAAAGGCGACGACGAAAACGAATACGCAAACACAAAACCGTCAAATCGTCAAATCGACTAACCGTCGAACTGGAGAACTGGCGAACTGGAGAACTGGCGAACTGGCGAACAGCAGAAACTGGCCCAAGTAAATCGCATAACCGAAATTTATTTGGAAATGTCTGAGCGCTTTCTCGAGAGAGACATTTTATGCGCACCTAAGTCATTTCGAACAATTTCGATTAAAAAACTCATCTAAACAATTTATGGCGGGGCGTAAAAATCAAATCAAAATACACGCGCAACAGCAACAACAACAACAACAAGAACAAGAAGAGAGGACAGTAAAACTGCAACATTCAGCATTCGGCATTCACCCACCCTGCCACTTGGTGGCAGGCAATCCAACGAGCAACCCTCGCCTCGTAATGGCCAGCCATTATTCACATTTTACAGTTTACAACTATGCGAAAAAACCATAAATTTAGAAATTAGATGGCCTCGATGACTTTACTTCACTGTACCAAACAGTAAAGTACAGTAGAGTACGGTACGACTGTATATTAATATTCTACTGTTCCATTGTATTGTCTGCCCCGATTTTACATTTCGCAAGATCATCGCACACTTCCAATTCAGAATCCCATGCACTGTTGGGCTATTAAGTTCAAAGCAGGTTGGGTTCTGTTTTAAAGGATATAAAAATAAAATATTTTAAAATAAATACAAATATTTCGTTTGTGGAACCTATTAACAAAAAGTTCTGCTGTTAACCAAAAAACAATAATTAATTAGTTTTCTCGATTCTACTTTTCCTGAACGATTAAAATAACATATGATTTCACAATTTACATTTTCCATTTCTAGGAAAATTGTCATTAAGTTTATCTTTGGTGGAGTTGACTAGCAATCAACATTTCAAATTTGGTGACTGCAGACTTCAATTTGTGGGAAAAATGTAGTCTTATCGATTTGTATTTATCGATATTAAGTATTTATCGATTAAAAGTTGCGATCAAGTTGCGGACATTGCACAAAACCAATTCACACTTGCTTTGATATGTTGATTTCTACTTTGCATGCTGATAAAAACTCGACTTTTCTACACAATCGAAAAAAAATATATGTTCATATATATATACATATATATATAAATTTCTACTGCAAAATATTAACCTCTTGCTTGTTATTTACAAATAATAAATACAATATTTGCTTTCCTCCATTTTGCATACGCTGAAAATGAGAAATTTTTGCATTTTTTAATTATGTCGTTGCTCAATTTGACATTTGTCAATTCAATTGATGGAAACGCTTTGTGGTGGATATCAGCTTGGAGATTGCTGCAATCAGAGTGTGTGTGTGTGTGTGTGCGATCCTCGAATGCAACTGACAGACGACATATCGTTAAGTTCCGGAACCAACGTAATACACATGTCAAAGGAATCTTACAGAGGCAGAGTTGTATTTCACATGCTCTCAAAGCACTACAAAGAGGAAGCTGCTGCTGCCTCTGACGACGCCGTTGACGTTGACGTTGACGCTTATGATAAAAAGTGAGGGATAGAAGGCAGCTAGGGAACGGGAGCGGGAGAGCGGAAAGGGCAAAGGCGAAGAAAGTTAAACCGTGCGGGATATTAAAAAGTGCACGGATAATGTTTCTTTTATGACTAAAGTGGCAGCGGCTGAGCCAGCAATGGTGGTGGAGTGGGGCGGGGGCAAGAAAACTTGGCAATGAGGACAGCGGCACTAACCGGGCCGAGGGGTGGGAGCCTGGTGGTTGGGGTGGTGGTGCTGCGGCTACGGCAACAGTGGCAGCGATGGATTCAAATGTCAGCGGCAGGCGCGCATGAGCCCTGAGCTGACGGCTTGGCGGTTGACTTTGCCTGGCTTGGGTTTGACTTGGCTTGGCTTGGTTTGGGTTTGGGTTTTGGGTTTGGCATGGGTTGGTTCAGCGCCATTTCGTTTTTAATTTCCGTAATTCCGTCAGCAGAAAAATTTTTGCAATATAAAAAGTAAATATCGAAATTTATAGACCTGCAGATGTGCGTGGAGAGCGGGCGCGGCACTTGTAGGGTTGCCACGGGCACCGGGCAGGGGAGCGTTAGTGTGCGGCCGAAGCGACATTAAAAATGTTAAATAAAAACAAACAAACAAACAAACCAACGAACCAACCATGGCACAAGCAGCCACACGCACTCACAAAGATACACGATACAGACGACAGGCGTAGATGGAGCAGCCCCAGAAGCATCCGAGCAGCTCCCAGTTACTGTGCAACCAACCAACCCCCTTGGCAACTTACACGACGAATTTAATGACAACACTAAAAAGTTTAAGCGTTATTATTTCTAGGGTAGCCGAACCCCCAAAATCAGCTCACGGATAAGAGCTTAGACTCCAATGGGTGGGTTTGGGGGCAGTGGGTTGGGGGTTGGGGGTTGGGGGTAGTAACAGGCTTGCGAGCATACGAAAAAATACGAGGCTGTAAAATGGCAAATTCATGACCTGCAACTGCCGGCTGCTTACTCCCCTTCCACATCCCCTTCCCCATCCCCATCCCCATCCCCCGCTTGCACAAACTCTTTGGCCCTTTTGCAATGTGTGTATTCTAACGGCAACTAAAAATGAGCAGCGCGATTGTAACGATTCAGTTATTACCGTTATATTGCCGAAACAACGCGCGCTCTCCCCACTTGCCTCACTTGCCCCACTCGCCTCACTCGCTCGCTCGCTTGCCCGTGGCCGAAACAAAGTCGAAACGCACATAACTCAATCTTCGACGGAACCACGCCAACAACCACCCCCAACCCCATTCCAGCCCCCATCCACAACCCGCAATCCCAAGCCAAGCCGTGCAGCCCCCCTTTTTATTGCTAATAGCAGCGGCAGCAGCAGAGTAATGGCCAGAGACGAGCGGATGTTGCTTCTACTGCTGCTGCTTCTACTGCTGTTGCTGCTGCTGCTGCTGCTGCAGTTTATGCGCCGCTGTAAAACTTACTGTAGTTTACCGCCTCCGCCTCTGTTGACGTCGACGTTGTCGCCCCCTCAGCGATCCGCTTACAACCGGAGCGTTTGCTTGCTTGCTCCTTAAAAACGAAACAATTTTTACAACTTTGTTGTTTGCCTGCGGCAGCCTTTGCCATTTCTAGTTGCTACCCACCCCCACCCCCCCTCTCCACTGCCACTGCCACCGCATGCAGCAAGTCAGTAAAGTGAATGTAGTAATTTTTCAAAAAATCTTTGTATTTAATGGACCATCAAGCGGCGCTGCCACTGCCACTGCCACTGCCACTTCCACTGCCACTGCTACTGCTGCTCGAGCTGCTTCCGTTTTAGTCTCCACCTGCAAGCGAAACTTGACTTGGCTTTTTGGACCATGGCTAGACGACTTGTGGGCCTGGACTGGCCTGGCCTGGTGCTGGGCCCAGGCCTGACTCCGCTCATCGCTAATATTGCACTTGGGTTGTAAAAATGCGTTTTAATGCTTCAATAAAATAAAAAGTTTGCATTCAACGCAAACGGCTGCATGCCTCTCCGGGGATATTAGAAGCTGTGCAACGTTTCGGGGCAGGGGTATGTCGTCGGAAGAAACAATTAGCGTAAAAAATACACATTGCATCAGCTTACAAATATTTCTGGAGAGCTTTTGAACAGTCAACCCCCCCACACCCCACCACCTGCCACACCCCCCCTTCAATGTTAATGCACAAGGCTTGTTCTGATCTTTGTTGTTGTTGTTGCTGTTGTTGCCTCGTTTGTTGCCAAATAGTTCGTTGGCATTTTTATGCTAAAAGTCGACATGCATTTTACTTGCACTGTTTTTTCTTTATCTTTTTTTTTGTTTTTTTTTTTTTTTGCTAAATGAGAGCTTCACAGTTTGTTGCAAGCAGCAAGTGGCAAGCAGCAAGCTTTGAGCGACCACAGCAAACAATTTGCTTATGAATGCATTTTTAATCAGCAGCAAGCATTTTTGTGGCAGCAGATATACATATATATATATACATATATATTGAAATATATATATTTACATATATTAATCGTAAGTTGGAAAAGCTTGCAGAATAAAAAAATAAAATAAATAGGAAAAGTAGAAAAGTAGATGCAGTAAAAATGCAATAATGCAAATAGCAAATTAAAAACAAAACACACACACACATGTGGAGGGGGGCAGATGAGTGGCATGGGTGCATGGACACCGCGTGGCATCAGCATCAGCATCATCCTCATCATCATCAGCGGTGGCAGCTGAAGCTGGGCTGCTAATTGAAAGCCGTTTGTTGCCTTTGCGTTTTGCAGCCAAAGACAAATATTGCAAATGGCATCACAGCTTTATGCATATTTAAAATCAATTAAGTCAATAAATAATAAAGACGACTTTAATGCAATTAAATATAGTCTATATACATATATAAAAAATATATATGTATGTATGTATGTGTATAAGAACTGCGGCAAATGTTTGCAAATGCAGCAATGCCACAAAAACAAACCAGCCGAGTCAAGAAACGCAATCAGGAAGGACTGCGACCCGTAACTGAGCTCGGACACGGAGCCGGACACGGACAGAGAGAGGGAGAGGGAGAGGAAGAGGGAACCGTGCCTCGTACCTCAAGTCCAAATGCGACACGCCTCGAGTGCCCTCCATGCAACTCTTGCGCGCCACGTTTTTCTCAGGTGGCCATTTAGGCTGTGAAGCGGCTCAAAGCGGTGGCGCCACCAAGCACCACATTTTGTGACCATTCAAAACGGCAACGGCAACAGAAACGAATCTGTGCAACCGACGATGAACTCAGACTGTGCTTTTTCTGGTTTTTTTTTTTGTGTGTTTTGTGTTTTGTGTGTGTTGCTTGTTGCTTGCTGCTTTTTTGTTGCGTTTTTTGTGGCGTTTTTTGTTGTTTTTGTTGTTGTTGTATTTTGTGTGTGGTAACGGGGCGTGTGCGGGACACGCGACTTGCCACTGCTGCTGTTGCTGCTGCTAGCCAGCTGCCCAGCTGTGCATGCCGCATGCAACGTGCCACAAAGCAGTCGACGAAGCATGCGGTTGCACGCCACGGAAACTCACTCGGCCACAAAATCGGCCACAATGTGCCACAGCCATGTCCACTTGAACAACTACTCGGCCAAAGCCAAAAGATAAAAAGACCAGAAGTCAAAAGCTAATGGCTAAACGAGTAGCTAATTTAATTACCTCTACCAGTGCCACCGAGTCTCGAGACTCTGCCACCTGCCCGCCCAAATTTGAGTAAATCAATTTTAAATAACGTGCCACTTAAAGGGGCAACAAATACGCAATGCACATAATATGCAAAGTCAATAAGCGAAAAGTGTTGAGTTCTGACACAAGCACACACTCACACACACTCACACACACTCACACACACACTCACACACACACTCACACACACACTCACACACACACACGCACACAAGGCCAATAAAATGGGTAACCAAAGCAGGCAAGCATTCAACAACAGGAATAATAAGAAACAACTGGAGCAGCAGCAAGGTTGCCGTAGAAATATGTGGCACAAAAAGTGGCCGCGTGTCGACCTGCAAAAGGAATCAAAGCTCGTAACTGTAAACACCAGAAAACCCCGTTACCCCAACACACACACACACACAGAAACACACACAGACACCCTCTCAGCCTGTCACACCAAATGCCAAAAAGTATGCAACAAAGATGAAGCAGCGCAGAAGACAACAAAAACACACACACGCAATCACAGAGGTTCATTCATGGCGTTGACCTCAAACTCAGCCTGCTCCACCTCCTGGTCCTCCTCCTTCTCCTTCTCCTCCTCCTCCTCCTCCTCCTCCTTCCAGGCCCAGCCTCTGTTCACAGCTACCAATTCGCAGTTCCCAGTTCCCAGTCTCCCAGTCTCCCAGTCTTTAGGCGGCCAGTTTATCCTTGCAATCCCAATCGCCTCTCTCCCTGTGTGTGTAAGTGTGTGTGTTTGTGTGTGTGTGTGTGTGCCAGTTGTGTGTGTGTGTGTTGACTGCATCTTTTTGCTTTCGTTTTAGAAACTCCAACTCGCACGACATTCAAACAGTCGCCGAAAAAGAAACTGCAACGAAGCAAGGACGAATTTTTTGGCAATTTTTTCGCCTCTTGTCTACGGCCATATGTCCCGGTGTGTGTGTGTGTCCGTGTGTGTGTGTGTGTGTATGTGTGTGTGTGTGTGCTGCCTTTGCTTTTGCTCTGTTTTCTCCTACTCGTCCACATCGTTTTATTGCTGCTGCTGCTGCTCGCAATGCAAACAATTTTTCCTTTTCTGATCGCATACACGTTACGGAGTCGAGCCGGGGTTCGAGTGCCAGGACTCACACTCACACTCACACTCACACTCACACTCGCACTCACACTCGCACTCACACTCACACTCGTGTGGCGATTCCTTGCTCGTTTTTGGCCACATGTTCCTGACATGCGACAACTCTCTAGGGCGCCAAAAAGATGACGCAAATGCAAAATGGCTAAAAAGAAGCAAGCTGTGTGCAATTGGAGCAAAAGATATGAACTGAACTTGCCCCAAACAGGTGGCAGCTGTCTGCGGCATGCAAATTGCAGACACATTGTCAACTGACTGGTTGACACACACAGCTTGAGACCATCCATATATTTGTTGTTGTTGTTGTTGTTGTTGTTATTGGTTGTTGTTGTTCTTCATCTGGATTGACTCGGAAGGTTAACGCACTCCCCCATTTTGACCCTTCTATTGACCATTCCTCTGTGTGTTGCCACCAACATTAAATTGTAGGTAAAATAAAATTCATCCCATTAATATTAATTCTTCTTTTATTATTATTTAATTAATAATAATAATAAATTAGTACAAGTTGACATCTTAATGGAAATTGTAATTTTTTCATTTTGTCAAGGTTGCTTGACAACAATTTGTTCCGCAACAGCAAGTTGTAAAATGACGCACTTCAATTCTGGTTACACTTTTCTATACTTCAAACCCAACTCCACCGATTTTGTATCTTTGTATCTTTGTATCTGTATCTGCAGCGGCTCTGTTATTGTTAATCTTGGCATCAGCAAATTCTGCATTAATCAGAATGTTAAACCGAAATTGGAATCGGAATCAGAATCAGAACCTATTCATTCATCAGTATTCTGTGAGGAACCAGTTAGCGGAACATCCTGTCTGAATACCGTAAGAAAGTTTGAAAGGAATACCGGAATCTTGTCCACAATTTGATGTGCTTTACAATCACCAGAATCGGAATTGTAACCTAAAACTGGTTTCGGTTTGACATCTTGGCCTTATAACATTGTTAAAAGCAATGTGGCCAATAAACTGCCGTTACGCGGCTAATGCTCAACAGGCTGGTTCTTGTTGTTGTTGTTGTTGTTGTTGCTCTTGTTTGCTTGGATTCCAGTCAAGATGACAACGCTTAGATTATATCAGAGTAATAGTAATGCCAACTGAATGCTGCAGATTCGCAGGATTTTTGTTTACGCGGCTCATCGAACGGCTTAGAGAGATAGAGAGAGAGAGATAGAGATAGAGAGAGATAGAGAGAGAGAGAGAGAGAGAGAGGGAGAGAGTTGGGCACACATCGAGCTAGTCACTATAATATATAACACATAACGAACTCCGGATGTGGCTTTTGTAGACAACGCGGCGTATACATAATCAAACATGCAACACACCAAACCCCCTCCCCCTGCCTCAAGCCCCACACCACAAATGTTGTGATAAGCGTGCGGAGCAACATGCAAAAGCGATGCAAGTAGGCTCTGAAGCTGTCGATGTTGTCGATGTTCTTCACGTTGTTCAAGTTGATGTCGACGAAAGCAAAAAAAAAAGAAAGAAAGAAAGCCAGAAAAAAAGAAGAAAACCAGGCCTAAATAAAGGCAGAACAAAAGGCGCCAAGCATTGTGGCGCAGACAAATCCCGGTTTGTAAGCCAATTTGCACTTAGGCTTATCTAATGTCATATCATTTGTATAATGTTGTGTTGGCCTGATACTTGATACCTACTGTAGTATTGGCCTGTTGTCCCCTCACCACAACTCCACCTCCACCTCTTTTTTCTTTTGCACTATGCATGGATATGTCTTGGCATGTGTGTGTGCGAGCTTGTGTCTGTGTGTGTGTGTGTGTGTGTGTGTGTGTGTGTGTGTGTGTGTGTGTGTGTGTGTGTGTGTGTGTGTGTGTGTGTGTGTGTGTATGTGTGTGTGTGTGCGTGTTTTGTGCGTACGACGGCCTTATCCTCCGGGGTTCATTTCTAAGCTCATTTATGTTTATCACAAATGCGTGCCAAAGTGTGTCGTTATTCTTCCTCTTCTTCTTCTTCTTCTTCTTCTTCATCATCCTCTCGTCTTCTACTTTTGGTGTGGCGCGAACAAAAACATTTCAAATATTCAAAAAAGCCACACACACATGGCAATAACACAGCAGCAACAGCAACAGCAGCAGCAGCAGCAGCAGCAACACTTGCTATGCTCGCGCCCGCTGATAGGAGGAGTGAGGTAAAGTGGGGGAGCGGCGGGTGAGGTGTGTGTTGCCCCACAGTGCTCAACTAGTCGAAGCATGTGCTGGCCGTAGAAATTCATCTAACGGCTGTAACAGGTAATTGAACTTGGGTTATATGGCACACGGAATGACGTTCGGCTCAACACTCAGCACTCAGCACTCCACAGCTCACAGCTCACCACTGGCAGTTTGGAGTTCAGCTCGCGGCTCAGTTCAGCTCAGTTCAGTTCAGTTCAGCTAACGGAAATGGAATTGAATGACGCTTGCTTCATGCGCCAAATGTGCCCCATTCCCCCACACCCCCCCCTTTACCCTCATAGATAGCAAATGCGTGCGAACTACATAATGTGAACATAAAAAGGATTTGGCAAACAACGCCAACAACGCCAACAACGCCAACAACGCACACATGATAGCTGCCTCGTGGGCCACGACAATTGCGGGTAGCAAGGAATAGGTGGAGAGGGGATGCAGAAGTGGTTGGGGTGGGGGTGTGGCCCCGCCTTGGAGTGCGTTGCGTAGTCAATTTCGAGTAACATTTGCCCCGCAACACGAAAGTTGCAAATTGTATGCCATAGTTTCAGACACAATCACATGAACATAAAGTGAGTTTGAGTGTGAGTGTGAGTGTGTGTGTGTGTGTGATTCTGAGTATAGAGGTATAGACATTTATATATATATATATATATATATATAGAGGTATACGTATGCGTATGAGTATGCCAACTGTTGAATAATTCATGGCCAACTGGAGATTTGTGCAGATGCTGCATGCAGATCCAGATCCAGATCCATAGCTGTAGCCATAGCCATAGTCATATCCACTGTCTGCCACACGTGCCACATCCACGGGCAGATGGCGAGTGGCGCTCAGATGGCAGCTAAGCGCTTTTGATGCCGATTTGTGGCACACATAACTGTAAATCGCGTATGTGAACAACGAATATAGCCGCATCCAAATGTGAGTGCCACTCACAACGACTCTGAATGTCAATGCATATTTGAGCAGCTCGATGTGAATGCGAATGCGAATGTGAATGTGAATGTTGGAATGGGCTCGTTATGCGCATTTCTGGCTAAATTACGGAGCATTGGTTGCCACATGCCCCAAGCCCCCCAAGCACCAAGCTTATCCTATTCATTTATCTGCTTATCAGTATGCTTATACAGTGGTCGCTCGCTAATTCAAACGCTGCGGTTCCTCCACAGGTGATTCTTATTATTCCTATTATTAGCAATGTGTGCTCAAAATTCCCATAGTAATTTACATAATACTAAAACAACTATCAATAATTGAAGTCTTAACGTTCTGTAAGAAATAATTTAAGTGTTTCCCAATTGAAATGTAGTTTTCTCTTTTCTTTTTTTTTATTTATTTAGCATTTATATTTAAACTTTAATAAACCTATAAAACATTGATTTGTAAAAGTATGAAAGAGACGGTGAATTTATAATCTATAACATAAACAAAGAATTGGTTTTAACTCTTTTAAATATCAAAACATGACAAGAAAAATTTTACTTTTGAAAAACGGTTCAATTTCAACAAAATTACGTTTTCTTGGCCAATTTTGGATGTGGAGCAGCCCTCATGTTTACTGATATAAAAGTATTACGATATTAAAAATCAAACCAAGACAAATAAAGCTTTGCTTACAAAAATCGATTTAGTTTTAACAAAATTATGTTCACTGTTTGAATTAATCTTAAATTCCATTTCTGGCAGAATTTTTGAATTGAATTGTAGCGAATTTAAACTTACTTACCTTAAAGATTCAACCAGGGCAAAATATATTCTAGTCAAATTTCCCTTTAAAAAGCATTGCAAACTCAAATGTTCACATCAAAGAAATGCTCTCAATTCTTAGGGTCGATACAGATATTGAAGAGTAAAAAATAATTAAAACTGAATCAGCGAATATATTTAAAATGCAGTTGCAGAAATTAGTGTTGCTCTGCCGAATTAATTGGCTATTTCATTTTGCATTTTGTGGCCACTTATTTTATTTTTTTATGTTTGTTTTTTATATTTAAGGTTTCAGATTTGATTTACATTTTTAAATGCTTTTTACACAACTTCAAAGTATCCTTTTTACCAATTTCCAATTTCAGTTCATGAATATTCTCTCTCGGGCAGAGCTGGAATATTTCGAAAATGTTAAATATACACATGTACATTTTAAAAATTTAAATCGGAAGGGATATCGGAATATTATAGTCCTTGCCTTTGACATACGAGGGTGGTTTGATGAGTACCTGACCTTGACGCCAGATGGTGCCACTATTGCAATATGACGTGACTATCGTATAGTACATAAACCTAAACAGCCACAGTGAAAATTTCAGTCAAATCGGACTACATGTCCTACATGAAATATTGGGTATGAGAAAGCTATCGGCGCGATGGGTGCCGCGTTTGCTCACACCAGACAATAAGCGCAACCGCGTGACCACTTCGGAGCATGGTTTGGCGCTGTTAAAGCGTAATCCGAAGGAATTTTTGCGTCGATTCGTGACTGTTGACGAAACATGGATTCACTGGTACACACCAGAGACCAAAGAACAGTCGAAACAGTGGACTTCACCTGGCCAGGTCAGGTACTCATCAAACCACCCTCGTAGTCTTCAACAGACGGACTTAGCTCATTGCCACGATTGAGAATTCTCCAAATTAAAGGATTACGATATCCTAAACATAACGAATCTAGTCATTCATTTGCTTTTGAATGCATCTCTTTGTGCTAACACTGCACTCTCCCCACTCTTCACCTACCATTCTCCCTCCCTCCCTCCCTCTCTCTCTCACTCTCCCTCTCTCTCTCTCTGTCTATCCGTTTCTGTGGCAGCCAGGTGTGCCCTTAAAAGTCAAATGTTGCCATTGTGCTGTTTTCCGAATATTCATTGTTGGCATAGCTGTGCTCCTGATACTTGCACCTCCACTCTGTGTGTGTGTGTGGGTGTGCGTGTAAAGTAATTTGGTGTCGAGTTTGAGAATCGGGGTGTTTGTGGGGCAAGTGCCGGTTGCTGCATTTATCCGGCTGTGGAGAACAATGCTTTGGTCTTGGTCTTGTTGCTGACAGGCAGACCCACAAAAGCACGCCGGAGTTGCTTTCTTTTGTGTGCAGCTGCATCCCAGCTCCAGTCCCAGTCCCATCGCATCGTATCGCATCGCATGCTGCTTGCAACAGGTGGCGCCAAGCTCCTGGACAGCACGCGCACTTCCATAAGCCACCTACGTCCCCATCCCCGTCCCCGTCCACGTCCACATCCACGTCCACATCCACGTCCACATCCACGTCCGCCTCCCCTTCTCGCCACCCTCAAAAACACATCCACATCCACAACACACTGTGAAGGACGTTCAGTTTTCTTTCGTTTTGTAGTGTAACTTTTTGTGTTGACTGCAAATTTGGGCTGCTCCTTTTTGGCAACAGTTTCCGCACGTTTTCCTCTTTTCTTTTGTTGTCCCCTGCCGAGAGGGTCGGGCGCGGGTGGGGCCCCTTTGGGCACCATCGGATTCGCTTGTCGTCAGTGGGTATTATATCAACTTCTTTTTGTTTTTCCTTATTTTTTTCCTTTGTTTTTCACTTTGCTTGCAGCCGCTGAATTTGTGTCAAAAATTTCGACAGTTGGATTGTTTAGCCGGTGCTCACCTATTCTTTTTGTGTCCTTTTTTGGAAATGGTGAGCCATGAAATCTGCAACGATATATGTGATATAAAACTGCATTTAGTTAATAATTGAAATATGATAAACATAGAATCTTGCATTGTTTGAACTAAGCTATATACTTAATTAGAGATGCGGATATCTCTAGAAATAGAAATCTATCTAAAAATATCTATAAGTTTAACAGATTGCATACATATGACGCATATCTGGTCACATCTTACAAGTGCTGCTCAGTAATATCATTACATATTATATATGCTATAAGATGGTGTCTTAAGTACATTTTAATTGCCTATATTAGACGCTGATGTATCGTGAAACGGTAGACTGGTTTGCGACTCGGCTAACATCGGTTCACGATCAAGTTTGCGATAAAGTTTCGCACCCGTTTGCAAAGCTTCGAATCGTTTGCACAAAAGCTCAAGTGTCGCTTTAAGCTTACGCACTTGAGCGTCTTGCTCCCGGTCCCAGTCCCGTTCCCGTTCCCGGGCCCACAGGCGAATTGTAGTTCTCTTCGCTGCACAACCAACAGAAGCACATCCAACTAAACAAAATCAGCAACGGAGAATGGGGGATGGGGAATGTCAGATGGGGCAGCCATCAAAGTAGATATAAATCAGCTTATGCCAAAGCTGAAGACCAAGACTGTGTTGGCCGAAACTAAAGCACTCTTAAAACTCACATTAAGAGCGCCAAATACGAAGAGAATACGCCGAGTGGGAGGCCCAACAAGTTCTCTTTGTACCGCAGTAAGATGCTGCGAAATCCGAAGGGAAACTCGTTCAGCTGGAGTTGTGGGGGGCTTTAGTAGGAAAATGGGAAAATCCGACGCATAAAAACGACTAAAATAACAGTAGCTGCTGCTGCTGCTGCTGCAGACGCGGGCCAGCTTCGGTAACCAGCAGCCAACAAAATAAAAAAAATGAACCAAAAAAAAAAACAGAAAAAAAAGAAAAGAAAAAGAAAAACTCACAAGGGCAATACAAAAATGGAGAAGAAAACAAGACGAAATGAAAGAACCGTGCGCACTTTGGCGTAGACGTCGACGTCGACGTCAACTTCAGCAGCGCAGCTTCCTTTTGCTAGTAGTGTGCAAGTGTGTGTGTGTGTGTGTCTCGGTGTGTCTGTGTGAGTATGCTTACATACCGCCGTGTCCTCATGTGGGTAGACAAAACTTTCGTTTTCGTTCCATCGCCTTCGTTTTTCCACCAGCTCCTTTTGCTCATTGGCAACGGCAACGGCAACGGCAACGCCAAATCCAATGTCGACGTCAACGTCGACGTCGCAGCTGACGTCAACGTCACTGTCAGCTCGCAGCTTCAATGCCAATTTTTCTTTTTCTCGACCAGTTTTTCGCTGCTACCACATCAACGACAACAAAAAATCAAGAGAAAAAAATTACAACAACAACAGCTGCCCAGTAATCGCATGGAAAAAGACATGTTGAAATGTGGCAACAAATAAATTTCTACACCAACAAAAAAAAAAAGAAAATAATTCAAAAATTTCAAGGATACAAAGGATACGCACAAATGGAGCAGCAGTTTAAAGCAGCGGCTGCTCTGTCTGCTGTACAGGTACAAAGATTACAGCTACCACCCCACTTGCCCAATCCTTCCGTAGCGTTCCATTCCGTTTCGTTTCGTTCCTGGCAAAAATACTAATCGATCTTTGCTTCGTTTTCTTTGGCTCTGCTCACATGACCAACTCGACCAGCTAATTGGTCTCCGAGCATAATTAGCGACAAATGTTTGCGACCTAATTCATCACACTTCCCACTCCGACTGAGACGCCGACTGTGACTGCGACTGCGACTGTGACTGGGACAGTGACTGTGGCTGTGACGTCACACGCAACTTGCACACACACAAACCACCTGTAAGCTGAGTCGCTGCTGCTGTTGACCAGAGGCGATGTCTTTGACCATATATATGTATATATATATAATTGACTGACTAGACTATCCTCGTCTATGTTTGTTTCCATGCATGCGACTACATGTCTACACATGCTGTGCGTGTGCGTGTGTGCGTGTGTGTGTGCATGTGTGTGTGTGTGTGTGCTCCTTTCTAGATAAGGGCCAGTTTTAGTCGCAGTCGCAGTCGCCGTCGCCGTCGCAGTCGCAGTTCACACGATGCTCGTTGCTCGTTGCTGCTGCCTCAGCAGCATCCTCAGCCTCAGCCGCAGTCGATGCCGCTGTTCGCATAACAAGAAAAGAAAACAGAAAACCGAAAACCGAAAATATAAAGGATTTTCATGTGGCTTAGCTTTCTCTTTTGGCTTTCGCCGTGACGTGTCACTCCACAGTTGCTTATTGCTCTTAAAACTTTCTTCAACAGGTTGCAAGCTGCTTGTTGGCTGTTTGGCTGCTTTGGCCTGTTGACTGTTTTGGCCTGTTGGCCTGTTGGCCTGCTTTAAGAACGGTCTCTCTCTCTCAGCTGTTGTACAAAATGGACTCGCATGGATGTTGACCTTGAGCACTAGCTAAGCGCTCCCATGGCAGCAGCCACCTAACGGCCAGGTCAGGTCAGCCCCTTGTTATCCAGCCTGTCAACCGTATAAGCATCGACCCCCCCTCAACCAAACGCAGCCTGTTGCACACGCCACAAATCCTGGCAACCACATACACACACACACACACACATACATAAATACATGTGTAAACGATTACGTGCCCCGTAGCTCTATCTATCTATCTATTTATCTATCTGCCACCCTCACCCTGCCGCCCTCACCAACTTCGCTGTCAGGCATTCAACTACTAAGCGTATAGCAATAAAATTCATATACAACATACATACATACGCACATACATACATACACTCATTAAAAAAAACTCCTTTAATTCATACTATTCAGAAAGTAGATTTCTATAATTTATTTTAGTAACTTTCTAAATTTCAGGTTAGATTTTCGAAAATTAAGAAAAAATATGTCTAATTTCCTGGGTGTTGTTTTCTAAGTGTGTACATTGAAGATAATTCATATATATTATTTTAGACTTCATTTTACATAGTTTTTTATAAACTATCATTTACCTAAAACTTGAAAGAAGTAACGATTTCACTAGAAGCTAATTCCGAAGTGTCTGCTTCGAAAATGGATGGAAAATAAACCCTCGGAACTAGATCGATTTGTTTTTATTATCTATATATTTATATATGAGAAATTTATATATTTTTGTGACCGATAACAAATTTCATCCAGAACCACACTGTTTCAAAAGATCATCGGTTAAGCTGAACCTCGTACCACTTTCGACATTAATTAAAATATAAGCTGTATATTCGATAAATCGATAACTGAATCCATTGATTGTAAAAACTATCGGTTCTACTTGAAACGAGACTGACTGGATAACACTAATTTATACCTAAAAATCGTAGATTCCAATGGCATTTACAATTCCAAGCCAGCTTTTTGCTATCAGCTCGATCAGTTTTCAATTGAATATTTGGCTTGAACTACAATGATAATGACTTAATCGGGCAGAGGCTCAGCAGACCGTTACGTATTACTTCTGCTCCTCTCTCTCCCTCTCTCTTTATCTGCCTGTCAGTATGTGTGTCTCTTTCCCTGATAGATATCGAACAAAGCTCAAATTGTGGTTTCGCCGAGACGAGGTGTTTTTCATTGCAAATAACAATGCAACGAATATGTGTGGCATCGAAACCAGTTTGATAACTCTCAACTGCTCAACTCCTCAACAGCTCAACTGGCTCGACAAACTGCCAGGGTTACTTGAATTTTGTTGTTGTTGTTGTTGTTGTTGCTGTGGTGCGGCTGCTTCTGTGGCTGTGGCATTAACTATGTCTCGCTAAAAGATTTCAAAGCTCAGCTGCATTCATGCAGGCATACATAGGCAAAGGCAAAGGCAAAGGCGAAGGCCGATGGAGGACGGGGCAGGAGCGGAGCACGGGTAGGGGTAGTGGTGAGAGGTGGTAAGGGCGCCGAAAAGAAGCGATGCAGAAACTGAACTGGCCACGATAACGAAACCGAAACCGGGCACAACAAATAAAAAAAAAAATATAAAAAAATTGAATGCAATACAAACGATAAGGGAATGTGTATAGCTATGTGTATGTGTATGGGTATTGGAGGGGGGGAATGCGGGGGGTGGGGGAAAACACACAGCGAGCGAAGCAAACATGAAATCCAAGTATTAAATTGCAACGACCTATATAGAAAGCAGGCACTCTGATGATCGCCAAAAAACAAAAACAAAAAAAAAAGTCGGGAACACACTCTTCATTATTATGATGTGCCCCCTTATCCTGCTGATACTCGTTTTCTGCACAGAAGTCAAACTTCAAAAAAAAAAAAACACCAGAGAAAGAGAGAGCGAGAGGGAGCGGGAGAGGGAGAGCGGTTGGAACAGAAAGGAGAGCCAAAGATTGAGCGGGCTACGTTTAAATTGAAAAGTGCATTCTCAGCTCGAGCGACTAACGCAAGTCTCTTTCTCTCTCTCTCTGTCTCTCTCTCTCTGTCTCTCTCTCTCTCGTTCTGTCTCTGTTTGGCTCTCTGTGTTACCCCCTCCCCAACCCCAATGAAGATGATGACGCTGGCAATGTTCATGCAACGTGACCTGGCGCACCAAAATGTTTCAGCTTGAGTTTTTTTTTTCTCTTTTTTTTTGGCAATGCCAATGACAGAGGAGCACAGCACCCTGACGCGGAACTAAGTAAGAAAACTAGTTTGCAAAGGCGAATTCAGTTTGGGCTTCACCGGTTTCACCTCACCGGCCCCGGGACCCCCTCACCCCGTCACCCGCCATTAGCCCTTGGCCCTTGCTGCGGCTACGGCTGCTGCTGCTGCTGCTGCTGCTCCCTGAGGGGGGAAACTGGTTATTTCCAGAGTCCAGTGTCTGCCTGGTCATTTGATTGAAGTTTTTAGCACAATTTCACTTGGCCAAGTTGCTGTTTGCTGTTGCTGCCCAATCTGCTGGCCATCTAACTCATCAGTTGGACCGAAATGCGAAATCCCTAATTAGCAGCCAAAGCCTGATCCACTAAAATATGTGCATAACTCCAAACAGACAACAGAACGAGCTGACTTCCAAGCCTGGCTCTCATCAACCTTCATCAACTGGGGTCTGCTCAAATCAAGGCGATCTTCCGACCTCACTACGAATACTAGACGATGGGGTTTCTTACCCGCGAACGCTAGATGAAGAAGTTTCGTCAATCAAAAGTATATATTTACACATACACATGTATATATATATATATATATGTATACTTATGTAGATTCAACATCTCAAGGCTAAGCCTAAACCTAAGCTTGACTGGTCTTTGTTTTTTAGCCTGTGCGTGTTTTTGTTCTGCTTCGCTTCGGTTTGGTTTTGTTTTGTTTGGTTTGGTTTTGGTTTTGTCAGCACCCTTAAGTGTTTATCATGTAAAACACCAAGGAAACATGTCAAACATGCCAAATATGTATGACCTACAAATTATGCGAATGCGACACCCGTCCCCACACACACACACACACACACACACACACACACACACAGGGAGAGGAGAAGGGAGAGTTGCCGTTGCCGTTGCCGTCTTGAGTCTCATGCAGACGAGACTCGCACAGAAGCGTAGCCTCGCATGAACACCAGCAAATCTGGGATTACAGGGCACAACAACAACAACAATGGCAATGGCAATGGCAGGACTAGTGTTGAGGACGAGTCCAGCGAACGTAGCTGCTGCTCGGAGACAAGAATGTCGTTGATTTTTTTGTGTAATAGGGTCGTCTTCCCAGGGTCTCTGACAATACAGACCCTCAGTCTCAGAGCCCCTTCCTTGTGGCACCCCTTGACCCAGGCCGGAATGTTTGCGTGTGAAATACTTTTGTGGTCGGTCAAGTGTGTGTGTGGGTGGGTGTGTGTGGGCTACACACACACACAAGATATATGTGAGCATTCAAATTAAAGCAAATGCCTGAAAGTCGACGAGTCTATTACAATGTCGTATCTCGAATGTTGTGGCAAGCAGACCAAGACAAGACCACCAGCTGGTCGACTGTCTCTCTGTGTTCCTCTGCTGCCAACACAGAACGAAAAAAAAAAAACATACACAACACATGCCACATGCCACATAGCATAAACCATAAACCGTTTGCAGCAGGACGTCAAAGGAAGTCATAATTGGAAATTACACACATAATCATCACACACACACACACATACACACACACAACAAATGCTGCCCAAGACGACTCGAGGCAGCCCTCATCGAAATCCAGCACTCTCCGACTACTATGAATTTATTAGAAATTCAAGAGTGAAATTCTCGGATTTCGGTTTTCGGCATTTGGTTTTGCGGCACACGCAACGCCCAGCACGTTCTAGATGGACTGACCCCCAAATGCGTTAAGGGAAGTCGAGCCAAACACCCGAGGGGGGGAACGGGGGTTGCAAAGGTTGCCTTTGGGTGAAGGCAAAGAATTGGAAGGGGATGTGGATTAATGCCGGGGCTCCAGAGTAAAAGGCGCAAGTAGCACAAGCAGCAGATCGAGTGGCATGCGTGTTGCGGCGGCGTCAAGCAATTTCACTCGTGGATAACCCTCTCGAAACGTGGCATCATCTCAGCCAAGTCTCGCAGGTATTATGTAAATTAATTAGAGCAGCCGGTCATGCATGGCAACGGCATAGCCCCTGTTGCATCTCAATTCGAACTATGCGCCAACTGCGGATGTCAAGTGTCAAGCTGTTTGTAGTTGTGGATGTTCTTGATGTGGATGTGGACGTGGATGTGGATGCTCGGGCTCAAGATATTCACTCAAGTCGCTAGGCACTAATGATAGCCACTTAAGCAGTCGCATGGACAAGCTGCTAACCCGTCCGTCTGTCTGTGTGTCCGTTTGTGTCAGTCTGTCTGTCTGCCTGTGTGCCTGTCTTTCCACTCGTCCTGTGTGGCTTGTGTGCTTGTGTCCCAGGTCGGAAGACGGAAGTCAACCCCAAAATGATTTTTAACACTTTTATGATACTTTTGTTGCCGCTTCCTAGTGGGCGCCACAAGACTCGACATCCTCTCGCCTCAACATCTCATCTCACTCTCTCCCTCTCTTTCTTTTCCCTCCCATTCGCAGCCTCTGTGTGGCAGCCTTAAGCGTGCCACATGGGCGAGCATAAGGCATTCAACTGTGTGTGTATGTGTGTGTGTGCTTGGGCACATTTATTGATATGGGCGGCTGTCCGTCCGTCCGTCCATCCGTCCATCCTTTTGTGTGTTTAGTTTAGTTTTATGGGGTGTCCGGTTGCCGTTCCACACAAAAACACAACACACAAGAAACGGATAACGGGGCAACGGGAAAGTGGAAGGGAAAGGGTCAGGGACTGTGTAGGAAGGACACGAATCGGAAGCCAAGTCAAACGAAGTTGGCTGTCCGCAAATTAGCATGATATGTGCGAGTGCGAGTGCGAGTGCGAGTAGTGGGCTACGTCCACGATTAGGCCCATCAAAGGATTAGGCAATGACGCCCATAAAATAGGCAGGCAGCACGCCACGGGACAAATGGTAAAAAGGGTGGAAAGGGCGAAAAGGGGCCAGAGCAAGGGGTGCGTTGCCTTCGAATTCCATGGAATGGGCTGCGATGGGCTTCCGTTCGTTCGTTTGTTTGCCTGTTGGCTGCTGCTAGGCAAGTCATGGCAAGGCCAAAGGTTTAAAAGTTTTGACACGCAATTACTTGAACACATGTGGGATAGGCCTGTCTGGGGAGAGCAACAACAACAACAACAAAAGTAACAACAACAACGACAACAACAACAGTAGCAGGAGCAAAAAGCACAAGCGATTGGGTTAGGCAAGTTAAGAGGCAAAGGGCAAAGGGCAAGGGTTGTTAATATCATTTTAAGTGATTTTATGATGAATTTGTGCCCTAAAATTCCAGCTCATTTGCACACACACATACGCACACACACGCACACACACACACACAAACACATCATGAACAACATCATCATCAAGTCCGCCTACTTTTGTGGGTTTTTGCCTGCAAGTTAGGGTAAAAGTTTTAGTGTGAAATTTTCACAGTAATTTTATAGGCGCACTTAAGCGGTTTGCCTCTTGGCAACACTTCTAAATCCTGCCCCTGCCCCACCACCATTTTCCCTTCTCTATTCGTTTCACATATCCCACAGTTGGTCGCTCTATTTAGCCTGTAAATATCTACATATGTATGCGTGTGTGTGTGTGTGTGTGTGTGTGTGTGCGTGTGTGCGTGTGTGGTTTGTGGTGTATGTGTACGTGTTGATTTTGTGGCATTTCAGCCTTTTTGAACTTTGAACTTGTTGGTAGTTTTAAGGATTGTTTTGCCGCCTGCAGGATTCCTGATTATGGCCCATCATAGGCTAATACCATTTGTGTGTGAATGTGTGTGTGTGTGTGTGTGTGTGTGTGTGTATGTGTGTGGTGTGAAAGTGTTAAATTGCTTGTGCTTCATGTTATATGCGTGTGTTTATTAGCGTGTGACAAATCATTTAATTCCTTAATCGTTTCTTCTTCTCATCTTTGTTGTCAGACTCGAATTTTCAGCTTCTTAATTTGCATGCGAAACTTTTGGCCAACTTGATTATTACTAAATTGGCAAGGGGATGTTGGTGTTGTGTTGATGTGTTGTTTATTTTGAACTTGCTACCCTCAAAACTAAAACTCGCTCTGCATTTTAGAAGGTTTTCTTACTCTTAGAAATCATGTTTTAAATATTAGGAAAATTAATTATAAAAGCATTTTACAAAAATATATTTTATGGTAATAATAATTTTATTTAATTTTGTTATTTAATGTGAAATTAAAAATAGTCACTGTTTTTTCAATGGTTTTAATAATAAATATATTTTAAATAAATTTTAAAAATTGAAAGCGTGAAAATAATTATAAATTTATAAATGTAGAAGAAAAAACGAATGAAAAATATACAAAATAAAAGATATATTGGATTAATCTAATAGTAGATATTATTACAATAGTGTTAAAGTCAATGTTAAGTTGAGGTATGATTAGGTTAAGTGGAAACACATTTTTTATGTTAAAACTATTAATCTATAGACGCAAATTAGACCGATAAGCTGAAAGTATGATCTCTATTTATTAATTACAAGTATTTTAATCACAATCTACGATTCTCATTTAATAAAATAAAATAAAAGGAAAATATGTAAACTTAGACTGAATTGTTTACAATTTGTGGCCTGTTTGTGCAGTGTACTACACTATAAATAAATAAATGCATATATATATATATAGAAATATAAATAAATATATGTCTATATGCATAAATATATAAAGCTATCTGACTCAAAGGTTTACCTTGAACGCTGGCAAATAATCCATTTGTTCGCTTATACGACGATGTGAGCAGAAGAGATGAAAAGTTGAATAGTTGCTAAAAACAAAAAAAAAAAGAAATAAAAATAAAAAAAAATAATAAAAAAAAGAGGATCACCTTGAGGCTTGAGGAGTTTGTTTGACTTTTGCAACCCAAAAAGGCCAGCCAGCAAAGTGTGTCTTAACTTATTCACTCACTCACTTCAGTCAGTCTGTTTTGTGCATATGCATATTCCACGCTTATTTTGTCTTTTCGTATTTTTACTCGCTCTCCACTGATTAAGAGACACTAAATTAAAGGAACCCTCAGCTCGCAGTCCACATGCGGATAAACTAAAAACAAAAAACAAAAAAAAACCAAAAAAAAAAAACAAAGCAAGCAATTATTTTTCAAATTGCAAAAGAAGCGCGCAAATAGAGCAAACACAGGCAGCGGAGAGTGGAGAGTGGAGAATGGAGAATGTAGAGTGCGGAGTGCAGAGCGGAGAGCGGGGGAGACGCTGAGCAGTTGAGACGGGTGCATTGATCCCAAATCCACAGAACAGAGAGCCAAAAAAAAAAACAACAAAAATTCAATTTCGAAACCGACATCTACGAAAAGCAAGAATGAGCCGAAAATTATGTGTGTGTTGCGTGTGTGTGTGTGTGTGTGTGTGTTTGTGTGTGTGTGTGTTTGTGTGTGTGTGTGTGTGTGTGTGTTGCGTTGTTCGCTTGTATGCGAAAAGAATGTAAAGCGTATTCGAAAACAAAAATGTTATGCTGTGTAAATCTAAAGACCTTTTCCTGCACCACAGCATCTTTGACTTTCAATCTGAGAATGCATAGGCTTCTCCGTGTGTGTGTGTGTGTGTGTGTGTGTGTGTGTGTGTGTGTGTGTGTGTGTGTTGGTGAAAGAAAAAACGAGAGAATGAAATTGAGAAGCTCTCTAAGCAGTAGGCAGCAGCAGCAGCAGCAGCAGCAGCGCGTATCCCCAGTTATCTCCATCTCCATCTCCTGTTCCATCTCCATCTCCCTCTCGCATAGTTGCAACGCTGATCTTGCGCACTTGTACAGTCAGCCAGGGGCTGCAGTAGTTTCTGCTTAAGCTTTGACTCTGTCCGAGCTTTTTGATCTAAGAGAAAGCTGAGAGCATTCGAGACAAGCTTTCCACATTTTGCTCTGCTGTCAACAGATTTGCATAGAAAATAGCTTTCGATTATTGGAAGCATTTGGCACGAAAATGCAGTTCATTACAGGATAGGGAGGGGGAGCGGAGGAGCGGTGGAGGAGCTTGAAAATAGACGGAAGCAGCAGCAGCAGCCAAGCAAAACAAAAAGCAACAAAGGGGGGGATGGAGCTGAGAGGCGGCGACTGCGGCGCAAGGCAAAGTCACGCTGCAGTTTATCGCCGCTGCTCAAACTGCGGTCTTTGAACTACCAAAAAAAAAAATAAAAATATAAAAAAAATTATAAAAATTCTGCTGTATAAAGCAAAGCAGCGAAACGGGGCGAAGCCAGCCGATCTATGTAAAGCTGCAGTCGCCGTCGCAGTTGCAGCCGCCGTCGCAGTTGACATCTCTGCCGACGTCGTTGCAGTCCAGGGGGCATCGATAGGGGTGCAAATGTGCTGGTGAGCCAAACACACATACAGAGCGCGCACGAGAAAGAGAGAGAGAGAGAGAGGAAGAGTGGGAGACCGAGAGACAAGGAGATAGAGGCAACTTTTGCCAAAAAAAATATCACTTTTTTGGCAAATTCACTCAACTCTGTTGAAGCTCGCTCGCTCTCTCTCTCTCTCTTCTCATTTTTGAGAGAGTCTCATTTTGTAAGGAGGGGAAGATCGCCGTCAGTAGTTTGAAATATGCAAGCACACACACACACACACACACACACACACACAGATGAACGCAAACAAAGCTTTGTATTCATATGTATGTATGTATGTGTGCATGTATGCGTACTCTGCTACCTCTCTCCCTCTCGCTCTTCCCAACGAGGCAACAGGCATCCATTCGTACTTCCTAAATTCTCAGTGTGCCCTCGCTAGGTCGCTGCGCTGCGATCACAATTGCAAGCTTTCCTGTGTGCGTGTGTCTGTGTGTGTGTATGCTTGTATATGTGTGTGTGTGTGTGTGTAGAGAAACCTCAAAAAGTTGTACTGAAGCCGTTAACCTCGGCTACGCGTTCGTCGTCCGAGTTTGTTTTTGGAAATTATCAACGCCGTTCGGTCTTAGCGAAGCGCAAGAGAAGAGCTTGCCGTTGGGCGGGGGAGGGGCAGGGGCACGGGTAGAAACAAACTGCGACATTGATGATGATCGGCCCATGTGCAGCGAATGACCGAGAGGGGGGTGGGCGGTGAGAGGGGGTAGAGCGAAGCGTGGGCAAGGGGTGAACGCTTAGCCACCATAAAGTAAATAAATATGTGAAGTCATTTGCTAAAATGTTGGCAGACGCAACGCACCGAAGCACATGTGAGGCAATAATAAAACAACAACTACAAAAACAACAACAACAACAATTTTAGTCACATGCACTGCAAGCAGCGAGTACGCATATACATACATACATACATACATACTTTTGCTTGTCAGTGTAAGTGTGTGTGTGTGTGTGTGTGTGTGTGTGTGAATGCGCTGCACAAAAATTACACAAAAATTACGCAAAGAAAAGTAAAAAATATAAAATCAAGAAAATAAGAAGAAATAAAACACACACACACACACACACACACACACACACATACACACACACACGCACACTTGCATAAACTTGTTGGAGAGCTTTTGTGTAAAAAGATCAAGATTTGTGAGTTGCAATATTTGGCACACACAAACGAGTTCCGGACATGCAACTGCGCTCCAAACTCACCCCCCCACCTCCTCTACCCACACACACACACACACACACACACAAGCACACACACAAGACCCATTTGCCAGATCCACTTAGTTGCCGTCGAGAGCGCATTTTTGAACATTATTTTATTTTTTTTGGGCACAGCTTTCTATGCGTTGGCAGGGCGCGCAGGCGCATCACTGACTGTTGGACAAGGGACGAGTGGCGCGAGGGGGCGGGGTATGATCGACGACGAAAAACGAACGACAAAAGACGTGCGGCGAGTGGCGAAGGCAAACACGAAGCTGAAGCTGAAGCTGAAGACGAAGACGAAGACGAAGATGAAGATGATTCCCCATTGGCGTCGCCCTTAAATCATGTAAGCCTCTTCCTCAGAGTGCGTGTGAGTGTGTGTGTGTGTGTGTGTGTGTGTCGACAAATCTGTTTATATGTAAGTGTGTAAGTGTGTATGTATATAGAGACTTGCATAAGGCGGCCCCGTTGAAAGTTTGAGTTTTCTTCGCTGTTTGCACTGTGCACTTTGCATTTGTTCGCCAGATTTGTTTGCTTTGTGCCGAATTTGTGCGCGATTTCTCTTTTTGAGTGTATTTTAAGGCACACACACACACACACGCACACGCACACAAACATGATCACAGCACATCAAATCAATGACGAAGACGAGTAGTAGATTAGTGTAGAGTAAAGTAGAATTGTGTAGTGTAGAGTAGAGTAGAATTGTGTAGTGTAGAGTAAATGATGGTAGCAGATGAAAGCTTTCAAATGTGCTGCCAGAGGAGCAAGACTCATCAGTTTTCTTAGAGGGTAAGCAATTGGCGTGTTGGAGAGTAGTCGAGTAGATTAGTGTAGAGTGGTGTAGAGTAGTGGTGTAGACTAGAGTGGTGTACAATAGATCTATGCATCCAAGCAGCCTGCAATTGAGTATAAAAGCTTTGAAATAAAAGCTTTGACAAGCAAATTAGTTGTTCAAAGCTAAACAATTGGAGTGATGGAGAGTAGTCGAGTAGATTAGTGTAGAGTGGTGTAGAATGGAATGGTGTACAATGGAGTGGTGTAGAATGAAGTGGTGTAGAATGGAGTGGTGTAGAGTAGAGTGGAGTAGAATAGAATTATGTAAAGTAGATGTGTGTAGAGCAGTCTTTAATTAAGAATTCAGATTTAAAATTAAAGCTTTGGCAGACGCTTGAGTTCTTGGAGGGATAACAATTGATTACTTTGGGGCCAAGTGATGAAGGGGGTGCTGCAACTGAAATGTTAATGCTAATTTCTTATCACGCCTAAAGAGCAATGCAAACGCTATTAAATAAAAACATACGCGAGGGCGTGGCAGGCAAAAACACACCCACACTATCACTGTCTCTGCCCCGCCCTCACCTCGCCCCCACCGCGCCAGTCAAAAGCCCTTTTTCCGAGCCTAGTAAGTATTATATTATTTTAAAAATTGTTTAAAAAAATTCCACTTTTTTTGTATAGCAACGCAAACAGTTAGAGAGAGAGAGAGAGAGAGAAAGAGAGAGGGAGAGAGAGTGAGGCTGTTTATATGTACGTACATAGGCACATCCTAGCCTCATATATAGATGTACATATATATGTATCCATATGTGTGTGCAAATTAAATTGATAAATGCATAAAAAAAGAATACAAGGAAAAAAGAAAAATGAAGGTAAAATCCCATTGAAATACAAAATAATAAAAATCTATAAGTAAATAACTACGCGTAGGCACAGCAATTTAATGTTTATATAAGCCCACAACAGGGAAAACAAAAAACAAACGAAGAACGAATTAAACTACGCAACACACACACAGACCAGATTGTGTGTGTGTGTGTGCATAATAGATAACTACACGCACTGACACGCCAAAAAAAAAAAACAAAAAAAAAAACAAATTAAAAAAGATAAAAATGCAACCACCGAAGCAACAAAATCGAACTTGGCGTATTTTGAATTTGGCTCTACGATCTCTCAGCTCTGCTCGGTTCCTTAACCATCGCTACATAGACATCTACACACACGCACACACACACACACACAAATTCATATATGTGTATGTATATGTTACACATACTCTGTGCTCCAATGCACGCATTTTTATATGCTATTCCTGACTGCTGACTGACTCTCTCTCTCTCTCTTCATCTCGCTCTCTTTCACACACACACACCCTCTCACGCGCTTTCCCTCTCCCACAATCTCTCACTCTTTCTCCATCTCGCTCTATCATAGGCAACACATGCTGCAAAACAGAGCAGGAGAGTTTTGAGTACGCACTTTGCCTACGGTCTGTCCATCCGTCTATAACTGCCTACCTCCAAAACTCTCCCCACTCCACCCAATCGACGCACCAACATTCTCCACAGTGTAGAGAATGGGTTGATCGGGGCGTATGTGTAATTTGGCGCCACCCGGAAAGCGTTGTTGAAAAACAAAACAAAACAAAAAGTGAAAACAACACAAAAATAAGGCGAAAAAAATGATGTCAGTAGAGAAAACGAGCAAAACAACCAGAATAAAAATGAACCAAATGGAAATGCACACAAATGCGTATGTGCGTGTGCGTGCCCATGTGTGTGTGTGTGTGTGTGTGTGTGTGTGGCTAACGAAATTGCAATGGCGGCCAGCACATCCGGGCCTGCTCTCCCAGTCCAGGCAGCCTTCGAATTTGCATTTTATTTTCGTGCGTGTAATGCAATCGGCTGGACAAAGTGACAGTCTCTGTGTGTGTGTGTGTGTGTGTGTGTGTGTGTGTGTGTATGCTCATGCATAAATACATGCATGCATGTGTGTGTGTATATGCAAAGTTTTGGACATGCTTTTTAATTTTAATGCTGTCATTTTTGTTTTTTGTCACTTTTTTTCTGCAACAGCAACAGCAGCCATTTTTTCGTTTTATAACATTTTTAGCCATTATTATTTTTTATTTATTTATTTTTTTCTTTTTTTCGCATTGCCCAGGCATGGGCATTTTTGTACATAAGTAAATTATATGCACATACATATATGTATATATATATATATAATGTGTGTGTGTGTGTGTGTCGTATGTGAGTCGCGCTGATGTTAATGTAAATGTATTACTTGGCAGCCCACGCAGCATTAACCGTTGTTTGCATTTAGTTGCCCACGCGCGCACACACACACACACACACACACACACACACACACACACACACACACATAAATGTGTGTGGATTGCATGCATGGCGTAGATGGCGCCAGCAGTCAGCTCATAATTAAGTTTAATCTTGTCATAATTCTATTTGTACGCAATTGCAGCGTGTGTATGTGAGTGTGTGTGTGTGTGTGTGTGTGAGTGAGTATTTGCGTACGGATGATGAGCTACTTGCTGGGGTACAAATATATCTACTATTACTAAGTAGGCCGGCTCACGATCTATGCTGCATGAATCACCCTGTGCCTTAACGACAACAACAACAACAAGGAGAACCACAAGCAAAGCAAAAAGCTTCTTTCTCAGTTTGACTAGAAGCAGCGCGCATAAGAAAAGATGTGTGTTAGAGAGAGACAGCGAGAGAGAGAGAGAGAGAGAGAGAGAGAGAGATAGAGAGAACGTAGATCCGCTTTATTTGCAACAAATTTTGTTCCGTTTCTCCTCATTTCTTCTGTTTCTTCTTCCTCTCCTATCTACGAGCCTTCAAATGAGTATGAATGGTATAATTATGGAGAAGGAGTAGGCATCTCCGAACTATGAAGACTAGATGTACATATATATATTGCAAAATATATATATTCTTGATCAGCGCCAGAAGCAGAGCTCATTAGCCATGTCCGTCTGTCCGGCTGAGACACCATATTCGGAATATAAGTTCTCGTATACCTTTTTTAACTTTATCGATAACTTCCTCCGTTTTGCAAATATCGATATATATCGATGTTCGATATCAAAAATTTTTAAGTGGTTAATGAATGTAATGCATGCTAATGTTAGTGTAAGTATGAATGTGACTATGAGTGTGTGAATGCAATGGTGAATATTTCATGCTTTATTCAAATACTTTTTTGCTTCTAATCACAGCTGAGTTGCATGCAACGCGAGAACAGTTGCGCTTGCAAGTATGCAACAAGTCAGATGTAACGGTAAAGGTATGCCATGCCTTAAAAGGCCAATTAATATTCGTTTGCGACTTTGAATGCGTATTCACTTAAAATACTGAACAGCTAGATGAATAAACTGTACACATTTACAAATATGTAATTTCCCCCTCTCTCCCTCTCTCTCTCACTGTCTCCCTCTCTCTCTATCTGTCTTTCTCTGTCACTCTCTCTCTATGTGTGTGTTTGCCTATGTGGATGGGGAATTATGTATTACTGATGTATTCCTGCAAATTTCATCATACATAGGCTGTAGGCCTATTAAACAAACATATTACCAACACCAACACACTCACACTCTCACACACACACACACACACCGCTGCCTACTTGCGCCAATTGCAAAAAAAAATAAAAATAAAAAATCACTCATACGCCGCGTGTTTTGCGTTGGCTGCCCAAATTCGCTGCGACGCCCAAAAACAGGCAACACAAAAAAAAAACACAAAAAAGCACAAACACATAAATGCGCATATGTACTTTTTTTAAGCCTAAATATATATATATATATATGTGTGTGTGTGTGTGCGGAATTGCATGTGCGTGCACATTTTAGCGAATTTTTATATAATTTCCACATTGTTGCCCTGCGTTTAATATTTATTTTGGTTGTTTTGTCCTCTTTTTTTTTGCTGCTGCTGCCGCTGCTGTTGCCACGACCTTGCCGCACCACACCCGCTGGCTGTGCCAGCATTAACTTTGACTGCAGCACTTGCAGCAGCCGCTGCTGCAACTGCAACTGCAAATGCATTTTATAACATTTTTCCAATTTTTTTTTTTTTTTGTTTTTTGTGTAGGCGCATAAAAAACGCCCATAACTGCCGCAGCGACTGGTCGAGTCGAGTCGAGTCGAGTTGAGTCGAGGCGACTCGAGTGGTAGAGTGCTCGGTCAGATAATCGTCGTTGCATGCGTGTGCATGCATTTTTTGGGGGTTGTTTTGCACACACACGCACAAAAAACGTGCAGCAAAATTTACAAAAAATAAAAATAAAAATCCATATATATATAAATACATACATATATATATATATATATATATACAAATATATATATATATATAGGGGAATACAATTTCTACATTTGTGTGTGCAAATTTCACTTGGCTTATTTTTTTTTTTACATTTTTTTGTTTATTTTTTTGCCGATTTTCCTGTTAGTGGGGGTTGGGGGTTGGGGGTAGTGGTTTGACGCCGACAGCGACTGAGCGAGCTGCTGCTGCCCCAGCTCTGAGCTCTGAGCTGTGCGTGTGTGTGAGAGCGCAACGGGGCCGCCCACATGTCTGGCATGTCCTTCGCCTGTGTCCTAGCTGGCAATTGCAGTCAATGTCATTGCAGTGACTCTGGCTCTGGCCGGGAGCAGCGGATGGGGAGCAGGGAGTCCGACGTTGGGCGACGAACGTTTGCTGACCAGACCACCTAGGCTTTCTAGGCTTTACAGCGGCGGCGTTTTTGTTTTTTGCAACCTGCTCCTGCCTTTCATTTTTTTTTTATATTTTATGTGTTACTTTGATCGTTTTTTTTTTTTTGGTTTTTATTTTATTTTATTTTGTATTTTTTTTTTTTTTTGGCATCTGGCGTTGCATGCGTGCACTGCGTGCCAGAGCGAGGCGGCTGCAGTGGCATCATTGGGCTTCTTTTTTTTGTGATGCATTTTATTTTTTATTTTTATTTTATTCTTTTTTTTGGCGCTATTTTTATTATATGGCTCGCAACTTTTTGATAGGCCTACTCACACGGCTCTTTTTTTTTTTTTTTTGTTTTTTTTTTTTGTTAATATGGGGGGAGGGGATTTGAAAAGCTTGCCTATGTGCGTGTGTGTGTGTGAGTGTGTGTGTGCGAGTAGAATAATCCGCCATCGCTGCCCCTCTCTATTGTGTCGGCCGACTGTCAGTTGGCGGTGCGTAATTAT
Organism: Drosophila mimica; assembly: GCA_037043585.1. Classification (NCBI taxonomy): domain Eukaryota; kingdom Metazoa; phylum Arthropoda; class Insecta; order Diptera; family Drosophilidae; genus Drosophila; species Drosophila mimica. The sequence goes on from JBAMBE010000723.1 coordinate 1,711,709, forward strand.
TGGTGTTGCTTTGCTCTTGCGCCTGTACTTGCAACGCTGGCTTTTCCGCTTGCCCCACTGGCATCTGTGTGCCTGTGTCTGTTTGTGTGCGTGTAGGTATTGTCCTTAACTAAGTAAATATAATGAGTTGCACAGTGGAGCAAGAGCAACAGTAACAGCCATCATCGATCAGCAAAAGCATAAAAACATAACAAATAAAATACGAAAAAATATTCATTCAATCTTATTTTTCTTTATTTATTTATTTTTTATTTTACTTATTTAATTTTTATTTAATGGTACACATATTATTATTATTTATTTTAATTATATTTATTTTTATTTTTCTTATGCCTTGAAATTAGTTTAACTTCGAGTCTTGAATTTTGGTTGTGCGAATAAAATAAATTTGTGTGCAATAAATAAAAAAGGAAAAACATTTAATCATTAATTTACTTAGGTCTAAATTGTTCAATACATGTTTTATGCACTTAAAAAATTTAAAAAAAAAATCTATTCGTCTTTTTCATTTTTGTTGTATATATTAATTATTTTTTACTATTTTTTAATGCCTGGAAATCAGCTTTGAAAAAAAAACAAACACAATTATAAACATGCTAAGCCAATTAAAATACTAAGTTAAAAAATAAATTTCATCTTCATTAATATAAATTATTATAATTTAATTTTTTTTACTTTTTTTTTAGTTTGGAAGAATAACTGGCTGCGGAATGAATTTGTTAAATCTGCAGATACTTTAAATAATCAGAAGCTCGTGATCGCTGAGCGATCAGCGGCTACACAACATGAATGCGGCAAGTGTGCAACATGCGGCACGTTGCACAGTGTTGGGGCGAGCACAAGGGTTACAAATTTCTGAATTTTAGCAACGAATAAAACCAAAAAAAAAAAAAAACAAAAATGTACAAGCAAAGTGTTTAACTTGATTTCCATTTGAAAGTGCCGTTGTTGCAGCAGCAGCAGCAGCAGAGGCTGACGCACGCACGCACGCGCCTTCATGCTGGTGTTGGTGCAACTGCAACTGCAACTGGTGTTTGTGCATTATAGTTATGCATGTGTGTGTGTGTGTGTGTGTGTGTGTGTGTGTGCATATATGAGCAAATGTATGTATTCAACAAAAATTATTGATAAAAAAAAAACAAAAAAAAAAACAACAAAAAATGGTGCATTTATTTACGTGCGCATTTTGTTGCATTGGATAGCAGCAGCAGTAGCAGCGACGGCAACAGCGAAGGCAGCAGCGAAGGCAGCAGCGTAGGCAGCAGCGACGGCGTTGACAACAGTATCGACTACGACGTCAACGTTGACGTCGGCAGCGCAGTCGCCGTTTGTGTCCACATAGGCCGAAAAAGGACGAGTTCGGCGCTCATTTGCCAGCATATATAAATATATACATGCATAGGCAATATGTACAATATGCAATATATGCGAGTAGAGAAGGGGCATGGGGCATGGGGCATGGGGCATGGGGCATGGGGCAGGGGGCAAGAGGTAAGGAGGTTATACGCAGGTATTGTGCACACATATTTTTATAGGGTTTCCATTGCATTTTTATTTAATTCTTTTTTGTTTTTATTCTCATCTTTTTTTTTGCGCTCATCTTTTTTTCAGCATTTGGATTACGCTTTGTTGCCTGCTCGCTGTGTTTTTGTGTTTCGTGTCGTGGATGTGCTGCCCGGTGTGTGTCTGTGTGTGTGTGTGTGTGTGTGAGTGTGCGAGTGTGTGAGTGTGTGTTTCGTTTCATTTTTGTTGCTTCTGCTTGCCTCGATTTCTTTTTGCAGTGTGTGTTTTGGGCAGATTTTTATTTTTCGGTGGCAGCAGCGCCGGCTCCGGCTTTGAATCTGTGGAGAGCTGTGGGGCAGCTGGAGGGGCGGCCGGGCCGGGCCGGCCGGCCGTCCGTCCGACTGCAGTTCAATGCAGCACGGCCACGAAGGAGAGCAACAACAGCAAGAGCAGGAGCAAAAGCGAGAGAGCGAGAGCAGGAGAGCGTGCTCCAGAGCGAGAGAGAACGACACGTTTGCCAGTGTTGGGTCGGAGCAGAGCTTGAGAGCTTTAAGTAGGGGTAGCCAAATTGAGCACGCACACACTTGCCTGCGTGTGTGTGTGTGAGTGTGAGTGTGTGTGCGTTGGTGAAATGGACATGGACATCATCGTCGTTGCTGCTGCCTGCTGCTGCTGATGATGATGATGATGATGATGATGATGATGATGTTGGGACGCAGCTCATTATGAGATTGCCTGCATATAATATGCAAGCCCCGCAGCGACTCAGAACGGACTTTGCCGTTGGAGCATTGACAACTGCAAGTTGACACACACACAGGCACACACACACACACACACACAAACACACAAACACACACACTCAGACACACACACAGGGGCTCACACGCATAGGCAGGCTAAAAATCGACGCGACGCCGGCGTCAAATGCTGCAGCTGCGACGCCAACGACGGCGACGACGACGACGACAGCGACGCTGATCCCAAAAAAGTTTCTGGGCAACATTATTTTCGAATAGTTCAGATCCATTTAGATGAACATCAGTTAGCTATCGGATTGGACGTGCGTCGCAACCAACAGCCAACAAACCAAGCAGCAAGCCAAACAACCAACCAACAACCAACCAACAACCAACCAACAACCAACCAACAACCAACCAACAACCAACCAACAAACAACCAACACAGCTGGCCACAGACAACAACTAGCAACTTGCAACACTTGTGCCGATTTTTGGAGCGCCTCTCGAGGACGAGTCTGCTCGGAAAGGATTGAAAGTCCTGGGACTGCAACTGCAATCACAATGCTAAACACAACTTGATTGTGTTGCACGTTGTTCCCTTGACGTTGCCACAACTCAATAAAAAAAAAAAAAAATAATACAAAAAAAGCAGGCATCGAAAAACGCGTTACGATTTTTTTTGTTCAAGTGCCCAGAAACAATTGTTCTCCTTTTATTTTTTTAATGTGAACTTCAAAAAATACCAGTGAAAAAAGTCAAAGACAACAAAAAATCAAAAAACAAACAAAAACCAAAATCCAAAAATATTATACAAAAAACCCGTTTAATAAACAAACAAGTGAATGCCAAGTGTTATCTGCTGTTCTATGGACTATATGCAACACACGTCGTGCCACGAACTCTAACTCAAATCCCAATCAAATAACACAGATCCGGGTGTGGATCGACCGCAGAAGCCCTCAAACCCACCCCAACCTGCCAGCCCCGCCCCACCCACAGGCGCAACTAAACTTGGATCTGAACAATCAGGTAGGTAATGAAGCCATATATCCAAGATCCCTATAAGTAAGTACAGATCTTGACATTTGCAACTCCTCCTCCTTGATATCCTTGTAGAGGATGATTTAATTTGAAGGGGAAACCTCCGTCGATATATATATATATATATATGGCGTATATATATTCCTGATCAGTGTCAGCAGGCGAGTCGAGACCCCATAGGGATAATCCATTGTAAGATGATAGCTTAAGTTAATCTCCATCTGGGTTATCACAATGTAAGTAAGGACTTTGTGGCAAGCTTAGTAATTTATAGACCTCTCATCCTCTCCGTTTCAGTTTCCGCTTCCGTTTTTTATGCTCAAAATTCTGAAATCGTATCTAACACTTAACAATAACTAGTAATTAAAGATGCTTCTAAAGATAAACTCAAAACAAAACTGAATTTGAAAAAATTGTCTCACTTTTAGCGCCAAAGCTCAAATCATTATTTTCAGCAAGCTTGTTTCTAAAAACAAGCATTTTTCTTTGTACATTTTTAGAACTTTTCTTTTTGTCTATATTAAAAATTACATTGGTTAGATAGGATAGATAGGATAGGATATTAGATATTTTATGCTTCGTACAATTCAATTCGAAAAACTCACGATTTTTCGGCAACGCCTTCTGAAAATTGAAAAAATGCCGTTCTAATTTCAAGATATTATTTATTTGAATATTTTTCTGAGTGTACAGAGCTTATTATTGACTATTAGTGGAGTCCTGAGATTTGTTTAATTAGTTCTTAGATGCCAGTTTCCTCAGACCATTCTGTGTGTGCTTCACAAATTGTCTGCTGTTTGTCAAACTCATCGATTCCGTAATTATCTTGTGGTTCTTGGTGATGTTAATGGTATATATAATATATATATATATATATTTGTTAGATGTCAACCGTTCAAGTCCATTCTACAAGGGTATTTAAAATTTAAAAAAAAAGTGATTATTTCTTGTTTTGAAATTAATTTTGGTTCCGATTCCGAGTCAAACAAATGGTTCTCAAAATATAACATCTACTAAGAAATAGAATCAATTATTTAGAATTAATTAGAATCGGTATTTGTGCTTAAAATAAATTTTGTTTAATTTATTCTATCGATGTTTAATTTGAATCGCTGAAAATGCGGTTCCGATACCCATTCCGATTCCGATTCCGGTTTGACACCCGAATGTTAATGAACATATTGATATATATATATATATATATATATATATATATATATATTCATATTGTTATAAAAGTTGAGAGATTGTGAGTTTAACTTTTCGTCCGTTTTCTTACTTACCCAACTTCAGCAGGCATCGTCGTAAGCTATAAGTAAATACATAAGAATAGTCCAGATTAGTGACTAATAATAAGCAACAAATCTATTAAGCTACGCTTCCATATACTAAATATATGTCTAATATGTGTGCAAGTGAGAGGGCAACAATAATATTTACTATGATAATAAATGCAAACACAACACTCAACTCAACTCAACTCAACTTAACCAACACTCAAAAAGTAAAAAACAAAAAATGCCCCTCGGCGTTACAAAATTACAAAGTTATAATAACAATAAGAAAAACATTTACTTTATCATTTTTGACACCCGGCCAAATTGTGGCTTGCAACAAAGGGCAAAAAAACATACAAAAAAAAAATAAAAAGGAAAAAGAGCTGCACTCACTGCAACACAGCGTTGCATAGAAAACTACTAAAACGGCGCTTAACACGCGGAAACGAAAACTTCCCGTTGCCTGCAACGCCCCCCATTCCCCACTTGCAACGTGGCATGTGCTGCGGTTGTCCAAATACAACATCTGCCCCAGCACCCATGCCACCAAAGGCACCAAAGTCATGCCATGCCCCAGTCCCTGCCCCGTCCCCAGTGGCTGCAACTCGTATTCGAGAGCCACTCTCCTCTGCGGGCAACAAAAAAGAAAAATCGCAAAATAAAAAATGTAAACATAGACAGAGTCAACAAAGTTGGCGCGTCCAGCCCCAGCTTCAGCTCCAACTGCAGTGCCTGCCCCCCAAATCCCTACTCCCTCTGTCCCTCTGTCCCTGTGTCCCTGTGTCCCTGTGTCCCTCTGTATGCACAAAAAAAGAAGAGCTCAATTGCTAAACAATCTGTGTAGCCTACTCAACGCTATTCACTCGATTTGATGGCCTAATTGTAGGATCCATTTTGGCCCTCTTTAACTGCGCCGGGTGTGAGGTGGGGTGGGGGTGGTAAGTGTGTGTGTGTTTAGCCAACCCCCGCCGCCTACGCACCCCTTGTTGCGTTGTTGAGTGCATGCAACCGCTAACGTGTGCCATTTAATATCAATTTGCAGTCGCATTAAATCGCTGCTTATTAATTAAGCGAAAATTCAATTGAAAACCGAAGTCGAAAGAAAAACCGACGGCGCAACAAAAAAAAAAAAACAAAAAATACAAACAACTGCATTAAACAACTCGAAAGCTATGCAATATGATTTTGTGTGTGTGTGTGTGTGTGTGTGTGCGAGTGTGTGTGTGTGGAGGTGTGTAGGTGTAACAAATGTGTGAGTGTGTCGAATTCTAAGCCCCTACCGCTACCAAAACCAGTATTTAATTACACGGCCTTTGTGCGCTTAATTGGCAGTAATCTAATTTAATGAGTTCAACTGCAGCGCTGCAAACACTCGACTTTTTTCTTTCTTTCTTTTTTTTTGTTTTTGGTGGCTTACACACTCTATGTGTGTGTGTGCTTCTCGCTGCTCGCTACTCACAGCTCATTTCTCGTTGATCGCTGCTCGCTGCTCGCCTCTGGCATCTCGTTGCCTACGAGTTTAGAATTGAAATCAACTAAATGCTCAGACTTTTGTATTCTTCTCGCTAATTAGTTCTCACTTCTCACTACTCGCTACTCACTACTCGCTACTCACTACTCGCTACTCACTACTCGCTACTCACTACTCGCCACTCACTACTCGCTACTCACTACTCGCTGCTCACTACGCACTTCTCACACCTCACTTCTCTCTGCTAACTTCTCGTTTCTTATATTTCACTTCTCGCTGCTCTATTCGTAATTGAAATCACCTAGTTACTCAGAGTGTCGAGTATCGATGCGTTTCTCGCATCTCGCATCTATCTCCCCATTTCTCTTGCTGCTCACTTCTCACTCCAGCTAATTACTCAGCCTGGTGTCGAGTATAGACTTCTTTCTATATTACTCATACGTTGTCTGGTTTGGCTACAGCATTCATTAGAGATATACAAAAAAAAATATTTAAAAAAAAAAACAACAACAAAAAAACCAACACATTTCGAATGTAAATAATGATTTGTGATTATCATCCATTTGTTATTCACTTTAATATTGAATCGCTGCAGCTTTGTGCTCAATTTCAGTTCACTTCCTACTTTTTTGGCCAGTGAGCCAGCGAGCTTAACCCATACGCATAAAGATGCTCCTATGCCCATGCCACATGCCACTTGCCCCTCGGGCGATCGAGCACATCGCCAAAGAACAAAACAGAGCAGAACACAGCAAAACACAGAAAACAGCACAACAATTGAGAGGCATCAACGAAATTCCAGCCAAAAATTGTCCGCAGTTAAATTGACTGCAATTTTTTGTTTTTAGGCAAGAACGAAATTTACAGTCGGTTCAATGACCTACAAAAAAAAAAAAAAAAAATACAAAAAAAATACAAAAAAGAAAAAAACTGAAACCAAACAAAAGCCCCAACAGCCAAAACCAAAAACCAAAACAACAACAATGAAAAAAGCAGCGCAGATCACCGAGATTCTTTCTGTTTTTGTTTCTATATGTTTGTACAACAATCTCTCGTATTTGTGTGTGTGTGTGTGTGACGATCTTCAAGCTGTTAGAGAGAGAGAGAGAGAGAGCGCGACACCAAGAAAAGGAGAGCGCGCACAAATAAAGAAGAAGAGAAGGGAGCAGGCGGCGGAGGTGCTGCTGTCAAAAGAGAGGCGACGCGTGCAGTTGCCAAAAAGCGCACAAAAATAAAAACCCGAAACTTGCACACACACACACACACACACACACACACACACACACACACACACATACAGTCGCACACACACACACTGGCAAACGCACACAAGCAGAACAAACATGCATACAAAAATATCAAATAGCAAATTACTCATGCGCCAAACGATGAAGTCGACGATGACGACGACAGCGGGGGTAGCGCAATGAGGGGGAACAGAGGGGTTGAGCTTGTAAAATGCCAGCATTGGCCAGCTGGCAGAGTTGGGCAGGGAGGGAGGTAGGGTTAAGAGGAAGCACAAGGATTGCATGAGGCTGACTACCGAAAGTGCTCAAAGTGCAATCAAGGCAAAGGATCGCAGTCAGCAGCTTAGACGAACACCAATACATACACATACAGGCATGCATGTGTGTGTGTGTGTGTGTGTGTGTGTGTGTGTGTGTGTGTGTGTGTGTGTGTGTGTGTGTGTTGCAACGGGCAGTAGAAATCATTGGCAGTCCAAATTTGGACGGGACCATTGGGGACCATGGGGACCAACATATGGCGCACCAAAGTCATCCATTAAAGTAATTGCCAAGCACTTGAATCTTCGGGATGCACACACACACACACACACACACACATGCATATGTATACATATGTATATATATATACATAGTCCCTATTATCCATATTATTCGATTATTCGACAAGTTTCAACTCGATGCATCTTTTATCCTTTATCCACGGGATTACTCAATCAAAGAGCAAATCACAAACGATGCTGAACAATTCAGTTAAACAATAAATTTTATAACACACACATACATACATATATTACATACATTTATTACATAATGACTGATCGCTTGCGAGATATCCTATATAAAAGACCCCCAACTAAAATATGTGTATTTATATAATTGTTAATTGTAATTATTTAAGTAAAATTGCTTCATCGCCAAATGCTGCAGCGATGCTTATCAAGATGATCTAGGTGTGTTTGTATATATATATATATATATGTGTGTGCGTATGTGTGTGTGTGTATTAATGCATTTTATTTGCGCATAAAAATACATACTCGAATAATATATTATTTAATTTGAAGGCTACAAAAGTTGTATTTAAATTTATTATGTTTGCATTTTGTTTATGTGATCAATTTGCAAATAGTAGAATGTATGTGCGTGTGTGTGTGTGTATGCATGTATGTGTGTGTGTGTGTGGGTGTGTTTATTTAATATTCCGTATTTATTTCGCAGTTGTCTCCTTTTGGCTGTTACATTTGCGCAGTTTGTTAAGCATTTTATGGGTAGAGCTATGCACACAAATGCATACATACATACATACATAAATACATACATACCTACATATGTATAGATGTACATATGTATGTAATAAGCAAATACATATGGTGTACCAGGAAAAAGGCAAGGGCCCGAAACAATGCAAAATAATGCACCCAACCTTGTATCCGGTTAGACTAGAATTTCGGGTATTAAATGACAACAACAACAACAACAACAACAACAACTACAGCAGTAGCAGCAGCAGCAGTGCCAGAGAAGCCACTCTAATCTTGCAAAATACTTTCTACATGCACACACACGCACTCACACACACATATGTATAAGTATGTATGTAGTACGAATGTGGAACAGTCTATGTACATGCTTACAATATTTATACACACACACACACACATGCTTAATTTGTATATATTTTTTTTTGCACAATGTCAAACGCCTACGAAAAAATGCGCAACTGCATAGGCGACAACAAGAAGAGAGGGGTGTGGTGAGGGGTGTGCGGTCAGGTGAGGGGGATAGGGTGAGGAGGGTGCTGGCAGCGACTTCGAATTGGATGAGAACGAGAATGAGAACGGGAATGAGAAGCAGAACAAGAACGACACTTGTATGCCTTTTACACACACCAATACAGAGACGCACAGCTGCAGCGGCAGCGACAGTGTGTGTGTGCGTGTGTGTGTGTGACGACTGTTCAGTTTGCTGCTGCTAAAAAGTCGAAAAATAATTTTGTATTTTTTTCGGCAGTCCATTGACCCGCACTGCGAACTGCGAACAGCGAACAGCGAAACAGCAAACGGCAACAGCACCGGCCATGGCCAAGGCGAGAGCCGATGTAGAAAGATAGCAAACAAACAACTTAAACACAGAGAGAGCGATAGTCTCATCACACACACACACACACGCACACATACACTCGAAAAAAGCTCCTGACCTGGCGGTGATCTCACTGAGCTGAGCGCTTGCGCTGCTTGCCTGCCTCTGCCTCTGCTTCTGCTTCTGCTTCTGCTTGCACTTCTCGTTCTCGTTCTCATTCTCATTCTCGTTCTCATTTTCGCTCTCATTCTCACTCTCTCATTCGCCACGCACTTGGCACTGAGTAGGCAAAAAGCTTTTTTTCGGCATAACTGCAACAATGTGTGCGTTTGTGTACATCTGTGTGTGTGTGTGTGTGTGTGTTTGTGTTAACATACAGGGTGCTTAGAAGCTGGCGTGCAGCGCGGATCGGTTCAGTTCGGCTCCGGCTCGCATCGCTTCGCTTCATAGTCAGACAAATACCCAAAATGATTCACGCGAGACCCCCGACGACAAATGCGTGGTGAGAAGTGCATTGACTTTTCTCCTTCTCAGGGATTTGCGTGGCATTGACACACACAAACAAACACACACACACACACTGCATACACATGTAAACGCTTGATTATGAATATGAATACGAATACGAATTCGAGTGCGAATACAAATATAAAAAGTGTGTGCGAGGCAAGGCTAAGGCTTTGACCTCGTCACTGACTGACTAACTGCAGTTTGCCCACCTTTCATAGATTATTACGATGTGCCGCTAATCAGCGAACATCGAATATCGAATATCGATTATCACTGATCGCATTCTCGCTCATACACATACACACTCACACACACGCACACACACACACACACACACACACAGTGCTCCCAGTTTGGTTTGGCCGATAAGACACAGTTCAGTGCACGCAACACAAAACAACTGCGAAAATCGACAAAATGTAACAACAACAAAAATGCTAAAAATACACACAAAATAAACAGCGCAATGCTGTTTATCAAATTCACACATACACACATACGAGCACATACATACATACACATTTATATACATTTATATGTATGCATATTGTCTTATTACATTTCAGTCAATCAACTAATTTTTCGCATTAGAAATTATTCATTATTCATTATTAATTATTCATTCTTGATTAGTGTTTGAAATAACACTCATTACTTGTGTGAATACTAAGTGAATACTCCAAATGTGCAGAAACACAGCCAAAACATGACTTTGTCATTAAATGCGAAAGTTATCAACTATGCCCCATGTTGGCACACCTAGCCACACTCGCACCCCGCCCCTCCCCACACCTGCACCTTCCACTCATTACGCACTGCCAAATGACTACAGACATTTTTAATGAAAAGTGTTGCACTTATTCTTCTCCTTCTTCTTCTTCTTCTTCTTCTACTTCTGCATCTATGCAAATTGTAGAAGCAGAAATGCACATGGCAGATCCATTCAATATCCATCACAGCAATATTAAAAAGTGAACTAGAACTTATTGCTGACATACCCAGACCAAACCCAGACCAAACCCAAACCCAGCCCAAACCCAGACCAAACCAGGGCTCCTCTATTTTTCTCATTTATTCTTATACGCTCTGCTCAGTGCTAAAAATCACTGAAAAAGGGTATGCTGAAGTTGTTCATTTTTCTCTTTTTCCATTTATACAAATCGATAGAAAAAAGAACAAAAATTTTGATGACAAATCCTTACCAATTACTTTATCATATATATATATACATATGTATATTTATATATTATTGATAGAGTGCAATAATTAGATCAAGATTCTCAGATTGATTTAAGCATTTGCTGTCTACATAAATATATGTGTGTGTGCGTGTGTGAAAAGGAGTTTAAATATATGTGTATATGTATGTCTAACTATATATACATATTTACAGATTTACACATATTGGTAGACAAGCCTTACTTTTTTTGTAAGTCTCCGTTTATCATTAGCAACGAGAACACTTCAAACCATGCTTACATTCGAAAGGAGAGTTTGCAGCAATAGAACTAAAATTGGGTGCAGGGTATCTCGTCGTCTAGCACACTTTCAACTTGCTGTTGTTGTTCTTTCTTCTCTTTTTTTGGCGCCTTCCTAACTCGCTACGAATTCCCCCATTCCCCCTTTACCCTTCTCCATCCACCAGCACAAGGCAAATATGTTATAGAAATTTTTTAAACATGTTTCAACTACGCATTCGCCCCCTTCCGCTGCTTCGCCCCACCCCCCTCCCCCCCTGACCCTATGTCCCTCTGTCCCACTGGTTGACGTCGTATTTGAGTAACTCTATTCATCATTTTGCGCGCTTCCTTAGCATCGTCCTTGTCTCCTCCTCCTCCTCCACCTCAACCTCTCCTCTCAACGCCTTGTCTCCTCGTCTTGTTCTCGTCGTCGTTTTCAGCTAACCAACAGAAGCAGAAGAAGCAGCAGCAAAAAAAAAAAAAAAAGCAGCCAGAAGTGAAAACTGCTTACAAGGATTTCACTCTGCATCTGCTCCCCCCACCCACCCACACACCCACACACACTCACACACCCCTCCCTCTTTCAGTGGTGCTTGCACTGGTTTTTTAATATGTATGTACTTACTAAAGAAAGCTCACACACACACACACACACACACACATGTAGGCATGTGTACACAGACACATTTATACGTCTTTGTACTCATATATGTATATATATATATATATATATGTGTGTGTGTGTGTGTGTGTGCATATGTATTGCTTGTAGTTGTTGGCGAGAGGGGGAGGGGTGCCTGGGCTATGCTTTGTATAAGTATAAAATTCTAAAAAGAAGTATTAATCCTTAGCTTAAACATTTGCCAACCGCAGCAAGCTACACACACACACACACACACACAACCAAAGCATGAGGAGACTGGTGCACCATTTTGCTGCTCTATGTGGCATACAACGCTGCGCACAATTCATGTTGCAAGGCATAGTGTTGCTTCATGTATCTCAGTCCTTACTAAAATGTCCGCTTATTGCATATAAATTGTGTTATTATTATTATTTTCATTATTATTAATATTATTATTGTTATTATTATTATTAATATTGTTGAATATTTTGAGCAACAAAGTTAGTGCGAAAAAGTTTACAAACAACAATAATCCAAGCAAAAAACGTCGAGATCCAGAAGAAGAAGAAACAACAGCAGCACGGCTGACTTCATATATGTATTTGTAAATACACACACACACGCACACACACACACACACACACACACACACACAAAGAGAGATTCAGGACAACTGCTCGCTTCTTCTGCAGATTCTTTCATTGCTCGCAGTCGCCGCTTCTAATCCGCCCAAAGAACGTCGATCCCCAAATGTGTCGACAAGAAGAAGAACAACAACAACAACCCTGTGTTCTTAAGCGGCAGCATAAGAAGAAGAAACAGCAGTGGCAGCAACAGCAACAGCAGCAGTGCTGACTTTGTACTTACTTTTGGCTTCGTATCGCTTTTATTCAAATTCATAATCGCAAAATTTTTATATTCTACTTATGCTCAAAGGACGCGTGTCTGTATGTGTGTGTGTGTGTGTGTGAGTGAGCGGGGCAAGGAGAGGGTGGGGATACAAGGACTAGTGGTTGGCTTTGTGCTGAGCCTACAATGGGGGCCACCCATTCGATACCGCCCCGATACCGCCCGGCAGTTCTCGAACGCCTTCGCTTCTTACTGAGCATCATCCATCCTCAGAGCCAGCACATCCTTAGTCCTTATGCCTTATGCCTTATGCCTTAGTCCTTAGTCCCATTCCAGGCCATACCATTCCATTCCATTCTATGCCGACCCGTTGTCGACGTCTTCTTTCGTCCCGTCTCGGTCTGTGGGCCTAACCCCAAACCCCACACCCCCACCCCCACCCACATCCCCGCCCCCTTGCTGTAATCGGAAACTTTCCTCTTTCTTAACATTTTTCATCTTTTTTTTTTTTTTGCTTTCATTTTGCTTGTGCCAAAAATACAAAAAGTACGCTGGAAAGGGGGCGGGTGGTGAAGGGGGGGCTTGGGTGGGGGCGGGGTGGTACAAAAGCGCTGAGAATGGAATGAATGAATAATAAAAGCGAAGCACTCGATGGCGTAGAATTTGAATAGAAGCTTAGTTTTTCGCTTATACAACAAAAACTTTCTTTTTTTCGGGGTTGTTTCCAATTTTTTTCTACTTTGCTCGCGACGTCGATGGCAACTGCAAACGGCGAGGCTGTGCGGCGAAGGGGGAGGCGGGGCGGGGGGCGGCGCGACGCTGGTGTTTGCGGGTGTGTGTGTGTGTGTGTGTGTGCGAGTGTGTGTGTGAGTGTGTATTTAAGTTGCACAGTCAGAAAAGGGCAAGGAAAGCGTTTTTACAAAACGACACACACACACACACATAGAAACACACACACACACACAGTAAGCAAGCAAGCAGGCGGGCGAGCGAGCGAGCGAGCGAGATAGATAGATAGATAGAGAGAGGAAGCGAGAGAGATAGACGCATAGTAGACGCAGACGCAAGACGGCTGAAGAAAAACTGAAAAGTTTATAATTACTTATTTTTTGATGAATTGGGTAAATATTAAAAAAGAAAAAGAAAACCGAATCGGGGGCTGTGGCAGGGACACGGGGTGCATGAATGGCAGGAGGGGGCAGTTTGGGAGGGCGGTTGGAGGCAAGCAACGGTAATAGAACTGAAGCGCTAACTGGGCACGGCACGGGGGCGGCTTGGGACCAAAACTTGAAGCGCCAGCAGCGGCAGCGGCGGCAGCAGCAGCGGCAGCGGCAGTGGCAACAACAGCCAAAAAGGTACAGCGCGCGAGCTTAAAAAGAAATACGACTACATTAAAAATTATCGATCGAATTTGTTTTTCTTCTTTTTTTTTTGTTGTATATTTTTTTATTTGCCAGTTCCCGTTGCTGCCATTATTGTTGTTGTTGTTGTTGTTGTTGTTGTTGGTTGAAAATTACAAGCAAGGCAAACTATATGGAAAAAACGAAACAAGCAGTCGCGTATTCTACTTAGTTGCTGCAATCATTATTGTTGTTGTTGTTGTTGTTGTTGCTATTGTTGTTGTTGTTGTTGTTGCTGTCGTAATGGCCATTAAAGTTATGTCAGCTTATGGATTGTCTGTCAACAGCAAAGCTTAACTAGTCGCAGCAGCAGCAGCAGCAAGCAACAAAGTGTAGCCAGTGGCCAGCTACTTAGCGTGGCATTGCCGGGGTTGGGTGGGGGGCGGGTCGTGCAGCATGCAACTGCCACTTTGAGAAGTTTGTGCACTCAGCATAAATAATCAGCTTGATTTAAAAAAAAAAAAAATCATCCTGAGAAACAGCAAAACTTTCTTATTTATTGAAATAGTTTCTAAAAATTAAATTGACTCTTTTCAATTTTTCACATATGGCATATTTCTTAATATTAGAAAATATTAAAAAAAAAAAATGTAAATTTCTGATTCTCACTAATTAGTAATAATTGTTATGTCCACTGGTTATTTACAGTTTTGTTATTCAACTCAGCTCGGTTTTGAGTCGACGTAAAATCGAAAGTTTTTTCAAATTTAAATAAATACATTTTTAAAAAAGAATATCGGAAAACTATAGCATATATCGCTATATATATATATATATATATATATATATTACACATACAAACACCCAATTATAAACATTTCCTGTGTTTGGGTTTTAAGAAGTATTCAATTTAGATTCTGACTCCGATTCCGATGCCGCTTCTGGATTTCAAGCGGGAAACATGCGGTTCCGATTCTGATTCCAATTTTCCGATTTGGCAACCTGGTCACAACAACAAGTTTACCAATAATACTACTGTCAGAGTTGGGCGGCGGCGGCGGCTGGTGGGCGTGGCAAATTCTTAACTTCATTTGAGCAATTAATTTTGTTAAATATGTAATTAAATTGTGCAAGGAAGTGTTCACGACAACATCAGCAACATCAGCAACAACAACAACAACAACATCAGCAACAACAACAACAACATCAGCAACAACAACAACAACAACTTAGAAGACGTCGCAACGTCGACAGACATCCTTATTAAGTTTAATTGAATTTGTCGTTTGTATTTTTGCATTGCGCATGTTGCATGTTGCATGCTTCATGTTTTGCTTGTGCGCCCTTTTTTTCATTCTTTCTTTTTGTTAATCAAATAAACTCTAAATAATCAAAGAGCGCAAAATAAGAAGTTTTTCAGTCGGAGCAACCAAGTCTTACCACTTGCCCCTTACCTAACAGTGCCCCTGCCGTTCTGCACCTTCTACCATTTATTTATGTTATATGTTATGTGGCAGCAACTGAAGCAACCAGACGAGGCAAAGCGACGCCAACGAGCGATGCCAAAGGAAATGCGCTTTATGAATTTTATTTAAAGGAAATTCCCAATCCACCCCCCGCCCTCCTTTTTGCGATTAGTCTGCAGCTGGATGTTGCAACAGGAGCGTGGAGTGTTGCAAGCGTTGCAATTGTAAGTAGCTTCAATTTTGATTGAGTCACTCGCTTTGCTAATATATTTTGGTTTACAAGATTAGAACCACTCCGACTTTTTAATGGGTATATATATATATATATATATATATATACCTATCCACATCAGACTTCTATATGTTAAAGCTGTCAGCTGTCAGATTTATAGTGAAATTGTCGTTTAGTTGCTCCTTAGTCAAACGGGACTTAGCTGGCCTTAACTGTTTAGTCATTAGGCTCAAAGTTGGCTTCATTGGCCAACAACCATCGAAGCTAACCCAAAATATGGGCTGTAATAGGGTATGTAATCTTCGTTCTCACTATTCTTCTTCTTCTTCTTTTTTTTCGTTTTTTTTTTTTTTGTTTTTTTTTGCTGTTAATCGCTGTGTCGCGTGGTCGCTTTGTCGCGTGGTTGCTTTGTCGCTTTGTCGCCCTGTGTTTATCGCTCTGTTTGTCACTTTGCCTGCTCCGAGCTATGCTTATCGTGGAACCGGGCTTATCAATGCCAAATATATGAAGAGGCAGGCAGCCACATCATGAGGCAAGAGGCGAAACAAACAGAGGCCGTTAAGTGGCCGGCGATCGTGACTCATCCTCATCCACATTCCCATCCGCAGTGGTGCAGTGTTATTCTCCTCCTCCCTCTCTCTCTCTCTCTCTCTCTCTCTCTCGTCATAGACAGTAACAATCATTCCGGCTGTATACATTCCGGGCCGTATACAATATCCCAGCCACTAAGCAGCAATGCCTGCCCCATCAAAGCAAAGCCTCTCCAGTGCCCCATTGTCGAATGCAAAACTTTGCCAACTAACTGCCAAATATAAATATACACACACTAGTAGTAAGTGTAGAATTACCCCCCACATCCCCCCATCCCCTCCCTCTCTTTCTACTTACTTACTTTCAAATGCTGCCAAGGGGCGGCTCATCAGCCATTGCCATTTCCATCGCCATTTCCCTTTGCTTTTGCTTTTGCCCGCAGCTTTCTTAGCGCCGGGAAAATCTGCGGAATTTATAAAATTTTCATAGTTACAACTTTCTTTATGCTGTGCGCGAGGAGGAGGTGTGTCGGGGGCGGGCGGTCGGGGGGGTGGGGGCAGAATGGTTTGTAGGAGCTGCCGTTAACTTAATGTGCACTAGAGTCGCAGCTAGAAAACCGAAACCCAACCAACCCTCAATCCCTCATCTCCACATCTGCCCCACCAAATGGCCGCTTCTATTTTGCAGTTTAGTTTCAAATACATTGCCGCTGTTGCTGCTTATGTTGCTGCCACTTGTGCTGCCACTGCTGCTGCCACTGCTGCTGCCACTGCTGCTGCTGCTGTTCTTGTTGTTGTTGCTGCAATCTTTTTTGGCAATATTTTTTGCGTGCTGCTTCTGCTATACACAAGACTCTCCATTATTATTATTATTATTATTATTCTTTTTTTGGCTCCTTCTTTTTTTTGTGTTCTTGGGATTAAAAGAGAGGGAGCCAACGAGGAAGGGAGGGAGAGCGAGAGAGACAGGCACATACATATATATCGAGACCAAGACAAAGCGGGAGCAAGTGAGAAAGAGATAGCGAATAGCGTAATAAAAGGCTGCTGTCTTCATGTTGTTGTTGTTGTTGTTGTTGTTGTAGTTACTATGAAGCAACTCTCGGCTCGACGCGAACCCAACGAAACAAAAAACCAGCAACAAACCAGTGAAGCCCCAACGCTAAACCCCAGCCTCCCAAGTTTCCCAATCCCCCCTCCCCCTCCCCCACCCCCTTCCGCAACAGAGCTCCTTACGCCTGCCGCTGCTTGGCAAACAGACGCAAACTTTTCAGCGCTCTAACAGTTTCTCCTATACCTAAAATATACCGTCAATGAGTGAGGGGGGAGGGGTAAACGGCAACCGAGAATGAAAAGGAAAACCCAAAAGAAAATGTACGCGCGCGAGAAATGTTAAAAAATATTTTTATAGCTACGCGAACGTTAGAATAGTGTTTGCGTTCAAGCTGTGTCTGTGTGTGTATCTGTGTGTGTGTGTGTCTGTGTATACATATATACATATATATACATATATTCATACATTAAGTGTGTGTGTGTGTGTGTAAATGGTGCGACTGCTTCTGCTGCTGCTGCTGCTGCTGCCAAAGTTTGAAGGTCGACAGCGCCAGCAGCGACGTCGACGTCGTCTTCTTCTTATTCTACTGCTGCTGCTGCCAAAATTGTTGTTGTTAGTCAAATGGGGTGTTGATTGAACGGTTGGTTGCCCGCCCACCCGCGTCTTGTGAACAACCTCCACTCCCCTCACCACCCCTCGATCCGTACTGTTTTTTGTACGTTGTATTGCGCTTAGACACAAATTTTACAATCCACCCACACAAAAATTTCTGCAGCAGCCCTAAAAAAAAAAGGCAGCTATTGGCATAAGCAAAATGTGAGGAGGGGGGGAGTGGTGGCAGGGCACAACAAGGTAGTTGAAGAAAAAGTCAGAGCCGGATGGTTATGGATAGGGAGGGGAATTGGGAGCAAGTTGGCAAAAGTATTACTTGAGCATGTATAGAAAGATTGGCAACTAACGTTGAACAGCAGCAGGGAAACAGAACCTTCCTCCCCCCCCCCCCCTCTATGTTAGGGATGGTAGGGGGTGGCAGAGATAGCGGGCGGCTTCTGCACTTAACGTAGTCAGCTTGCCACCTTGCCCCACCCTAGCCACCTAGCCTGGCTGGTGCTGGCGCAGTTAGCAAGCTGTGTGCACTAAATAAATTGTAATACAAAGTTTCGCTGAATTATTATGTATTCAAATCGATATCAGGCCGAGACTTCCAGTTATGTGTGTGTGTGTGCGTGTGTGTGTGTGTGTGTGTGTGTGTGTGTGTGTGTGTGTGTTTGTGATTTCGTGTAGTGCGATTTCTTTGCTTGGCTCAGTTGTTGCGTACAGTTGTGCGTGGCGCACATAGTTGTGAGCTGAGCGGGGACCAAGGGTTGACCTAACTCGACCCGACCCGACCCGACCTGACCTGACCTGACCAGGCAATAGAATTAAAGTTTGTAGGCTGCTCATTTTGCTTGTTTTGCTGTTGTCTGTCTGTATTTGATGAGTGCCTCTTGCAGTTGCCGCAGCAGCGTCATGTGAGCCAACATTTGATCAACATTTGCACGACGATCAACGGGGTCAACGATAACGATAACGATAATGGTTATCGCATAGCGCTGCGGCACAATGTCAGGTAATAAATACCAAGCCAGGTCAACTGTGCAGCGGGGTTATTCCTGGCCACTGACTAAGCCCAAATAACTCTATCTCGGCTCATTATCTAAATACATAAAAAACAATGGCACAAATTTGACAAGAAATTGCGAACGGAGTAGAAAACACAGCGTATCTTGGCATCTATATAATAAATATAATTTGTATATAATATATATATAATATATATAATATATTAAGTATTAAATCCAATTTTTTAGGGAAGGGTAGAGCAACATCAATTAGCATCATAATAAAAATCTGTTTTTGATAGAGTTTTTCTCTCTTCCAAATCAGTGAAATCAGCTTTTGATTGAAAATCTTCCGTTTATTTTTACACTGCTAAAACTAAATGGCTACTAAAATAAAAGGTATCCAAATTAGAATTAGTTGTTGTTGTTGTTGTGCTTCTTAATTAGAGCTCTGATCGTTGTTGCGTGCGTTGAATATACAATATATAAATATATATTTGTTGCACTGCACTGCACTGCGGTTGTCGTGCCACATCGCGTATACTTGATACGAATTCTCATGCACCAAAATTTATGGCAGTTCGTTCAGTGTTTATTAGTTTTATTTATTTGGTTGATGTTTTTCTGGTGTTTCTGGTGTTGCCGTTGGCATGCGGCACACACGAATTTAGAAAACCCATCCAGGAGCAGACCAGGTGCAGAGGGCTCAAAGGCCTTCATCAAAGCACCAGCGAGCGAAGTTGAGTGGCGAATAGTTTTGGGCTTAGGGCCGAGACAGGCTGAGGCATCTGTTACAGCTTACACACACACACACACACACACACACACACACAAACAAACGAGGGTCCGGCTGCAAAAGCTCATTTAGTTATTTTCACCGAAATTTACAGCATTTTTATTTATTTGTTGCACAAAAACACATTTTGTGTTTATACCTTGAACCCATTAAAAATGGATAAAAAGGGTATGCTGAAGTTGTGCAAAAGGATGTTATCTACAACCGATATATATATACATATATATATATATATATATTAGTAACAACAGCTGAGTTGATCAAACTGCATCTTTGGAATACAAGTTTATTTAATTTTAAAAAGAACTTTGCTCGTTTTGCAATTGTTATTTATTAATTAATTAATTAATTAATAATTTTTTTAAAAATATTATTAATATATTATTAAAAATATAAATTAATTAAAAAAAATTATTAAATATGTATAAGATTTTTAAGATTTCTAAGATTTCTGGGGATAGAAAACAAAATGGTCCAACATAACATAAGAAAATAATTAGTAATTATAATTTATTATAATTATTATATATATAATAACCGTTATAACATTATAGTACACTCTGAAATATCTTTTAACAACTGCACAAATTTGAGGCAGATCGCATAAGAAACACCCAAGTTGCAGTCAGAAATGGGGTTACTTTTCCAATCCCATTCAACACTTTGAGTAGTTACAGGGTATGTTGTCGTCGAGTTGTCTCGACTCAGTCGACATTCTTACTTCTTTTGTATTTTTTTTTTATTTAATGCTGTTTTGTTGCACTCGCCTGCCTGCTTGCCACAGAGAGTGAGAGACAGAGTCATAGCCATAGCCATAGTTCTAGAGTTTTGACTGTCTCATCCTTGCACAGTGCAGAAAAAATGAAATGGGCCTTGGGGCATGAGGCATGGGGCATGTGGCATGGGGCATGGGGCTTGGCAAAGGCTGGTGTGGACAGTCAGACCGCCCGTCGGTAGCATTTTAAATA